>MU690388.1:4553-19298 GCA_026770625.1 Nicotiana glauca
AATTTTAGAATATCTTTCGTGGAATGATCGGGTACTCGAGGTGTAATATGTATTTATATTGCAGAATTTGGGATCAGGTATAGTAATTTATGTGTTATGTGGAGCTGGAGACTGGGAGTTCTCATGTTCAGGCTATGTAGTGGTTGTGGATAGTGTGTATTGGTACTGTTAGTGGCTATTTGGGGTTTGGAAGCCCGAGTGGATCTTTCTTTGCTTGGTATATTAGATTCTGGATGCGATATTAGGGTGTAGACTGGTGGTCTCAGTGTTGGGCTATTCTAGACTATTGTGCTATGGGTAATGTCGGAAAATGCCACAGGTTGCATGGCGAGGTGCATCGGACTATGTTCTAGCAGAATGGTTGTGTTCCAAAGACCAGCGGACGGCTGGGAAGGATTGCTTTCCTTAATTGGGCCTTTGTGACGGATGTCAGTATAGAGGTTTCTACCATTGATTCAGTTCCGGTATTGAGGGATTTTTTTCGGGTGCGTTCCTTGTGGCCCGGCATGTCGCCGGGTGAGATTGTAGATTTTGGTATTGATTTGGTGTCGGGCACCGTATCGTACGACTCCGGCATGAGTTATAGTAGTGGAAGGAGCAGCTTCAGGCCTCTGGGTAACGAGTTTGTTGGTAAGCTGATTGGATACGTGTTTAGCTTGAGTTGGCTTGGTTGGCCCCGAATTGTATTGATGAAGGATAGGTTAATTCGATCGTTATTGAACCTGCTAATGATCTGGGGAGATCTATGAGTTGCTTTTTCTGTGCTGTGAGGCGCTATGATTTTTGGACTGTGGGCACATATAGTGCGGTGCTATCGAGATTCATAGTGGAAATTGAGTTTTGTAGATTACAACGCTATCAGTTGATATCATTATGCACTCAGTATGCTTACGACTAATACTCGGTATTTTGTTATAATGAGCAAATTTGGCTCGATGTGCATCTCCCTATGTGAGATATTTGTGTGGATCAGGTGGCACGCCGCCACGGGTATGTTATCTGGATCGGGTTGCACGCCGCAACAGTGTGATGTTGAGAATAGTTTTTCGTATGTTAATTTGTATGCCTTGCTTCCTGGTTTCTGAGAAAAGTCCGTATTGGGTGTTACTCGGTGAATAGCATATCGGTTGTGTCCTTTCAGGATTAAATGGTATATATTACTTGCTTCACCATGGGTGTGATGTATTGCTTGGTTTCAGACATCAATCTATGCGTGGCTGTCTATTTTGAGCATGGTGACTTGAGGTGCTTCATGTGTAACAATGTTTGGATAGGATCGCACGTTGTGGCGAGGCCACGTGAAGTTATGACCTTTCGAGGAGGATTCGGGTACTCTATTTCTATGATGTGAGACGGGGTCTCAACTTTGTGTTGTAATGGTACTGTTGAGCTTGGGGTACAGCTCTTTCGTTTGAGCAATTTGTCATGATTTGAGTATGTCCAGACTGTTCCTTAATGGTGCGTGCATTATACAAGTTGTGGCTTAGGCATGTATTGAGGTGTCGTATCACCAGGGTGGTGTGTTGAATTCGAGGTGATCGTTGGAGTCATTAATGAATGCGAACAGATGTGATTTCAGCTGGTTAGAGGGTTTATATCGAGGTTTGGCCCGGAAATCTGTTGTGGTATTAGTCAACAAGGAAGTGGCTTCATGTATGGGTGACCTGAGGAATGGTTACGGTTTATCGCATGTTTTATTTATCGTTGGCAGTATATGAAAGTGATGAAATAAGACTTTAGCTAATAAGAGGTTTCTATTGATATTTGGGTATTGTGGGCAACTGCTGTGAATAGAGATTATCGTTTCGAGTGTTGGATTGTGTGGTATATCGTATGATTTCACCTGGGGTTGCAGGTGTGGGTTATTTCAGCTGGTTCGGGTTTATTCTGGGTATGATTTCGGAAAGTGCAATGTGGTCCTACGGTTTATGGTCTAGATAGACTATGGAATTTCAGTTGTGTTGTATTATCGGACCTATGTGAGATAGGGTGACGTGGGATCACCCGGGGTATATGCTTGGTAAGGTCATTCAGCTATTGGTTGGCTTCTAGTACAACTCTGGGTACGCTCGAGGAAGGATGATTGTTTAAGTTGGGAGGATGTGACGACCCGACCCGTCGTCTTATGTGTTACTGCTCCATTTTCCCCGTTTATTGCTTCTTAATATTTCATTATTGGTATGTGGTGTGTGACGGTTGATTTGGATTGGTTTTTATAAGAAATGAGACACTTAGTCTCTTTAAGAAAGGCTTAAGTTGGAAAAGTCAACCAAATGTTGACTTATGAGTTAGAGGGCTCGGATGTGATTTCCGGCGATTCAGTTAGCTTCGGGAGGTGATTTGTGACTTAGGAGCGCGATCAGAATTGATTTTAGAGGCCCGGTGTAGAATTAGGCTTGAATTTGCGAATTTAGTATTTTGGCGAATTCCGGTTGATGGGTGAGATTTTAATTCGAGGTTCGGAATGGAATTCTGAGGGTTGTTGTAGCTTGGTGGGGTGATTTTGGATATGTGTGCAAAGTTTCAGATCATTCGGACATCGTTTGGTCGGGCTTTTTATCGAATGCGCATTTCAGAAGTTTTGAAGAAACTTAGGCTTGAATCCGATGTGAATTGATGATGTTGGTGTTGTTTGATGTGTTTTGAGGATTGGAACAAGTTTGAATAATGTTTTAGGAGGTATTGGTGCTTTTGGTCAGGGTCCTGGGGGCCTCGGGATGAATTCGAGTGTCTAGACGAGAGTTTTTGAAGTTTGCTTCAGGTCTGATATTGCTGTCATCTAGTATTTCTGCTTCTGCGGAAATGAATCGCAGAAGCGATTCCGCAGAAGCGGGTAGAGGAGCATAGAAGCAATTTCGTGTGGGGTTGAGGAGCTCCGCATAAGTGGACCCTTTTCGCATCAGCGGGTCCGCAGGAGCGAGTGAATAACCGCAAAAGCGGTCTTGGGTGAACAGTAGAAGCGGAGTTCGAGTCGCAAAAGCGGAGATTGGGCTTTTAAGTGAGAATCGCCTAAGTAGATTTTTAGCTGCAGAAGTGGTCCCGCTAAGCGGAAGCGGGACCGCAGAAGCGAAAGTTGCTGTGGACAGAAGGGTTTTAAATGTCATATTTCTTCCGCGAGCAAGAGGTAGTTTCCACCATTTTTTGAACGACTTGGAGAGCTTTGGGCGGGAATTTTCGAGGGTTTTGACTGAGAATCGATTGGAGGTAAGTTCCTTGGCCTAATTATTCGAGTTTATGGTAGATTTATCATGGAAACTAGTGGAAATTCACCAAAATGGGGTAAGTTAGGGCTTGAGAAGTTATGATGTAAAAAATGGAATTTGGAGGGTCAAATGGACTCCGATTTTGATAAATTTGATATGTATAGACTCGTGGTGAGACAAGGAATCCGGTGATATAAATTTTGTAATTTTTCGAGGAGCGGGCCCGGGGCTCGGGTTTTGCTAGTTTCGAAATTTTTGTTATATTTCGATTGTTTTCGATTGGGTATTATTTCCTTGGCATATTGTAATGTATTCGCTCTGATTTTGGTTAGATTCGATGCGCGTGGAGGCCGATTTGAGGGGCAAAGGCATCGCAAGCTAGAGATTTCACCGGTTCGAGGTGAGTAATACTTGTAAATGATATCCTGAGAGTTTGAAACCCCGAATTTGCATATCGTAGTGCGATATTGAGGTGACTTGCACGCCGGATATGAGCGTGCGGTAGAGCACTGTTGGGGATTGTGACTTGGTCCGTCCCGGTTGTTGATTTTTACTACGTATTTGGCTAAAACTACTTGTTATCATCACAATTTGGACTGGTTGCCATGTTTGGGCTTTGTGCCAACTATGTGAATCCTTCAGGGATTGATATCGTTGTTTTCACATTATTTTTGCATACTATTTGATCTCGGTCTAGTATTTTAATTCCGTTTTGCAAATTCGGCCATTTTTCATGATTGAAAACTTAAATGATACCTTAGTGACGTTTTGAACTGAGAATTGTTACTTGAATATTGCCCTAGTTGCTTATGTGCATTTCTGGATTGAGCATGGATCGAGCTGCGCACCGCATCAGTGTTATATGTGCATCTCTGGACTGAGGATGGATCAGGCTGCGCGCCGCATCGGTGTGATATTGATATTGCACTTGGGCTGTAGGAGCCCTCCCGGAGTCTGAACCCCCGCAGTGAGCGCGAGTACCCAAATGGATCGGGTTGCGCGTCGCAGCGATCATGTGCATTGCATTGCATTCATGCATTGGTTCCTGTTTGTACTATGTGGCATAACATTAAGCACTCTCATATCATTGGAATCCATGCTATTTCTTGCACTGTTACCAGATACCCTGGTGTTATTTGTTAATGGAGTGTTGTGCCCGAGGGGCTGACTTATGTGCGGACTTGCACTATCTAATTATGCATTCATTTGCTTGACTGTTGGGAAAATGATATTTTCAAAAGAGGTTTTTAACCCAGCTAGATATTTTCTAAAGGATTTTCACGGATTTACTGTTTTCTCAAAGGGTTGTGCTATCCCATATTGCATTATGGAGTGCTCTTACGTGATTTCTTATCGTTCAGTTATTATTTACTCTTATTACTCACTGAGTTGGAGTACTCACTTTACTCCCTTCACCTCGCATGCAGTTGCAAGTATCATTCACCCGGTAACGGGTTATTAGCGGATTGAAGGTATTACTATTATAGCTGAGCAAGGTGACCGCCAGCGTTCGCGGCACCACACTTCATCTTTTGAACTCGAGATTTTATTTTGTATATATTATTGGCCTTGTAGTGGTGTTCAGTCTTCTTTAGATGCTCGTGACTTGTGACAACCCGGTCGGGTTGTGTTGAGTTTTAATTAACCGCTTTTAATGCCAGTAAGCCGTATTATTCATTCATTTGTATTTATTAACTGTTAAAAAGGGGCATTATTTTTCTGTTGGCTGACCTTGTCTTCACGAGAGGCGCCATCACGATCGGGTTTGGGAATTGGGTCGTGACATGCTCGCTGGTCGAGACTCCCTATTCTGTTAGTGTCATACCCTGAAATAAGAAAGAGGCTTGGACAAGTTACGAAGCCGGATGACCTTTTGGTTCCTGGTACGTAGCCCCCTCCTCGACTCGAGTTATCCGCTCGGGTACACAGTCTAGAACAAATACCAGGTTTTGAACATAGAATAACTCAGCCTCATGTCGGATCCCTAGTAGGAACGTTTGGTTGCATCATGCGCATTTGACTTTGGAGACTCAACACAGGGGTTGGGTCTGTCTAGGACATGTGCACCCAAAATAACAGACTATCTTGATGCATTATATGTGCTACATGTTGCATTTTTTCAAGGGTAAAAAGGTCATTTGGCGGATCAATGAATATGAGGGCAAATGAAAAATGAAAAAAAAAGGGTAAAGTGTGAAAATAAAGCAAGTAGGGCCCAGTTATGTTTTTTGTTACGTTTTTATTAAGGAAAAGACAAAAAAAATACATGAAAATTCAAAAAGGTTTTACACTTTTTCATCATTTTCAGAAAATCAAAAAATAAAAAAAAAGGAAAAAGAAAATCCAAAAAGATTTTTCATGTTTCATTATCTTCAAGGAAAAGACAACAAAAAATATATTTTCTCTAAGTTAATTATTATTTTTTAAAATTTTTACCCGTATCCAATCTGCCCGAACTACGCATATCTGATTTTCGTCTTTCGGGGCGTGATATGTAGCCAACCTACATAGGGTTCGATCGAATTATTTTTTTTTATTCTTAAAGAAGTAGAAAAAAAAGAAAAGGAGAAAAAGGGTGACATTATGGGACGTGAGAAATGAGATAAAAGAAAATAATGATAATTAAAAAAAGGAGGAAGGAAAATGATCGAGCACGTGCTAGAAAAACAAAGAAAGAGAAAGGATTGAAATGAATAAATTGGGATGATGCCAAGTGACCTTGTGACCCTCGAAGTCATTCTTGAACAGTTAATTGTGGCTAGGTGCATTGCACGTAATGTGATATTTTTAGTTGTTAAGTGCCCTAACACTAACATGATGACTTCAATTTTGTTCCTCTTTGTTCTCCTCATTATAGCAGAAGGTTGGTTGGTTTGTGGTTCTTAAGGTAACTCCTCCATACAACACAAGGTCAAAGGGCAAGGTAGCCATGTCTAACAAAAACTTGGGCACAAGAGTTGTTGACCCGTCAAGGGAGTTTGTGGAGTCGGAGTCTTAATTGAAATAGGAGGTCCAATGGGTGAAACGGCAGATGATAGAATTGTATCAGTCTTGGGTCAGGGGACATCCTCCACCTTCATTCTCCACTAACTACACTGAAAACCCTGCAACTATCCCACTACTATCACAAAATATAGATTCCCACTGCTGCTGATATCTCCCCTCAATCTTTTCACACTCCACCTGCCAAAATCACCTCATATACCGCTGTTTTGGTCACTCATGCTCTTGAAACTCCTCTACCAGCTATTTTTCCTCGATCCTCTAACGAGACTGTGTTCAAAGTCCCCGATGCCCGACGCTATGCTCCATAACCAACTTTCAAAGTCTCAGATCCATACTCTCACGCTACTCATTTTGAGGCTCCTGGTGAAACTGAAAAGCATGGTAAGACAGTGGAGCAAGATGAAAAATCCAAGAAGGTGAAAATCTTAGAGCAGTCTTTAAGAAACATGCAAGGGATAGGGAGCCAGATGAGCGTGGCTTACAAAGACTTGTGCTTGTTTCCTGACGTCCAACTGCCTGCTGGGTTTTGCGAGCACGTGATTTTTTCCCTATAAGAATTACTCCCAAAAATTCAAAATAAAATAATTTTTTTCTTTTTGCAATCTTGTGGATTTTCGTGGTATTTTCCGTTATTGTTTGCATTTGTCTATGCATGTTTGTTCTATTTAAATTAATGAAAAAATACAAAAAAAATAAGTTGCATTTGCATTTAGGATTTAATTAAGTAAGTTGTTATTTTATAAAAAAATGAAAAAAAATAATAATAAAAACACACATCACATTTTAGTGTTTAAATATCAAAATTGATTGATTTTCTTTTAATTTGGTATTTAATTATTTGTAATAATTACTATTTAGAGTTAATTAATATTTTTAAAGCTAATTCGAGTTTTATAATTTAATTTAGGATTTTAGTTTTAATTTTGAAAAAATAGTTTGGGAAATAAATAAGAAAAGGAAAAGAATTAAATAGAAGAGGGTAAATTAGAATTGGGCCAAAAAATCCCCAACCCAAAACAAAATAAATCAAATACACCTAAAACCCACCCCAGAACGGGCCCAAACCTGCTCCCCAAACCGGTCCATATCTTCAATTGACCAAACGACGTTGTTTGGACTTCGATTGATCAAAGCTGTTGAATCAATTTGATCCAAGCCCGACCCAGACCCGACATATACCCGGTCCAGACCCGCTTAAATTAAAACGACCCCGTTTTAATTATTGATTCAATCAGAACCGTTGGATTCCAATCATCCAACGACCCTGATTGAATCAATAATTTCGATATCCCAAGACCCTACCCCCTCTCAGAACCCTCACCCCCTCGTCTCTAAACCTTCAGAGACGCCCCATTAGCGCCGCCCTAAACCACCACCTGCCGCCCGCTGGAAATCGCCTACGGCGGCGGTCGACATCCAATTCCTCCCAAATTTACACCATAGGTTCTTCTCCACCTCCCCATACCAAACCCCCAAACCGTTTCCTTCAAATCATAGCCGAATCCTTCGAATCTTCGATAAAAAATCGAACCCAAAACCCTAGGTTACCAAATCAACCCCAAATCAACACCATATAATCCCCAAGGCTCCCTCATACCTAATATGTCATTTGTTTCCTTCGAACATGATCTAAACTCTTCAAATATCAAATCTAATTCGAAGCCCTAGAACCCTAAATTCTAACCAGTGCACGAAATGTCAATTTGCCGAATCTCTTGGCTTATTCAAGCATGTTTCGACACAAAATAATGAGTTTCATTTGTTCTCTACCAAAGAAGAAACGTTTGACATTATTTTGGGTTGACTCAGAAGGTCAATTTCAAATTCGAGCCTGGCGGGTAAGTTTTTCGAGTTTATTATTTATTCTCGATTAGTACTCCCTCCATTTCAATTTATGTGAACCTGTTTGACTGGGCACGGAGTTTAAGAAAAAATGAAGACTTTTGGAATTTGTGGTCCAAAACAAGTTCAGATGGGGCCCAGAGTATTTGTGTGATTATAAAAGCTTCTCATTAAGGATAGAGTTGTAACTTTAAGCTAAATTGTTGCCAAATTTAGAAAGAGTTCATTCTTTTTGAAACAGACCAAAAAGGAAATAGGTTCACATAAACTGAAACGGAGGGAGTAATATTTTGTTGTTCATCTTTCCTCATCTCTTTTTCTTTTTTTCTGGTCAATTTCAATTGAAGCTCGACCAATCCGTAGGTTTAAAATAGCTTCCGTCCAATGTTTTTATTGATTGTGAATATGTTATTTTGTTTCCTTGATTGTATTGTCAGTCATATCTTGTTTAATCACTGAATGCTTATTTAAAGGGGCTGAAAATCAACACAAAAAAAGAACATTCAGAGACTGAAAAAATACATAGTGTTAGAATACAGGAGAGAGTACAAAGATAGAGAAAAAGAGAGTTTGGAGAGCTGAAAATACTGAAAATACTAAAAAAATACTATTGTTCCATTATTATTATTTTTTTTTAAATCTTGAGGTTCTGATTGCTGAAACAAAATAAAATTCTGGTTCGTTTGAGGTGAAATAGTTTGAATTAGAATTGTTAGAGGTCTGGTACTCTGAAATGCAGAGGATATTCTGAAAATATTGAGTCTTTGAAAAATTATCATTTACAACATTTTTCGATCTTTTGGGTACTAAGGAAGGAACTGAATTTGGTTTTTCTGAAAAATATTTGGTCCAAAATTTTTGCATCAGTACTGTTATATTGATTCATCCAGAGTTAATCACTAGTTGAAAAATCTGGGTTGTTCTTGTTGCTGCTACTGCTGCATCTTACTCCTTTTTTAATCTCACTTCCAAGTACTTATCTTGGTTATGGTTTCCCTGCTTTGTATAATATTTGTTTGGATCGTTTGTTATAATAAATGAAAAAGGACCGAGTTCACTCTCTATGTTGCAATGCATGTGAATGTATACCTGATGATATTTAATCTTTATAGTTTGAATCTAGTTGATTAATTTTGATTCAAATATTGAGATCTAGTATGCTTTGAGAAATTTCGGCTGCTCATTTTGTTGAAACAGTGATGCTTGAAAGGATGGTTAAAAGCCAGTTTCACGGTTGATTTTGTTTTGTTGGCTGGCTAGCATTTTATGTTTGTCGGGGACTGATTTCTGGTGGTATTTTTCAAGATTAGATTTATTTCTTGTTCTTAATAGAGTGGTTGGGTTATAGAAATAGTGCTGTTATAGTAATTTAGTCATAGCTTCACGTTATGTTCTTCCTAATCATCATGTTCGGAAGCGCTCTCCTTCATCTCCTACACATCATCACTCGCGAGAAAGCAGTTAAAAATTGTTAGAAGCAACTAAGGAGAGTTCTGAAAATTCAAAAAGTTCAGTTAGGATTTAAAATGCTGAAAAACTTCTAAAAAAAGGGAAGAAAATAAGAGTGCAGGGGATATTTTGCAAATATTAAATTTCTGCTCCTTAGCTTAGTATTTCTGGGTTTGAAACTCTATTGATAGTTGTTTGATTCTGCTGATTTTGCCGCTGTATTGTTGATTTGCGGAGCCTCATTTCCGGGTATGTTTGTTCGTCTTTGAGCTGTTGTTTCAACTCGATTCGGAATGGTCACAAAATGTTAATTGTTGAATTTATGAAGTAATTGAACCTTGTTATTCATAAAAATGTGATTTAAAGTTCTATGTCAATCTGCTTGGAATCATTGTCTTTGCAACATGATTCTTTTTGTCTACCAGTTAATTTGATTGTCAAACTAGTTTCGATTGAGTATGATAAAAGGGCAGGTCATGTGATGAGCTTAATTAACTGCTGGCCAATTTGTTTTGGTTGCCGTTGGGTGGAAATGTGAGGCGTTGTAATTGTTGATTTCGATGAATGGCTAAGAATGTGCTCAGGCCATTCAACAGTTCTTCTTGATTTATTAAAATTGACCAACTGGGCAAATGTATTACACTGGGTTATGAGTTATAGCAATTGTAAATGTTCTGTATTTCAAGTTTCCCAATCACTTGTTTCTTTTCTGTAAAATCTATGTATATATTTACTTGGATTAAACCTGGTTATAGGTGCAATATTTTGGGACATAACTTTATCAGTTTTTTACAACATGTGCACAATTATCTACAAACCATTCTGTTACTCTTCATAAATATAGCAAGAACGTTGGTGTGATCTCATGCAAATATCTGATATGCATGATTTTCTTCGTAGATTTAAGTTGAAAAAAGGAAAAAGATATTTTGGCTACATATTTCTTAAATTACTGATTTATATGTAGAGAATATGGTTTGCTTTTAGTGTGCTAATAATAAAATCATCATGGCCATGGTTATAGTTCCGTGGCACGACCGATAAGTGAATCTCAAATGGGGTGCATGAACATTTCATATGACCCGATCATAACAACTTTGAATTTTAATAAAAATAAACATTTCATGAACTGCGGGTGCATTTCATGTAGCGTGACTTACGATGTATTTTAAATAACTTTAAATTTTCCCGAAATATTAAAAACGGCTAAAATAATAGCACCCTTTTCCTTTTCCTTTTAGCTTTTGCTTTTGTTTTTGCTTTTGCTTTTGCTTTTGCTTTAGCTTTAGCTTTTTGCTTTAGCTTTAGTTTAAGTTTAAACGTATGTACAAATTGTTCTTTGGAGTATATTTAAGTTGGGTTTAGCTAGAATCAAAGTTTGGTTTTCGAATTATTGTAAATAGCTAATGCACTGTTAAGGATTTGTGGCTAGTAAGTATTCTGGCCATTTCAATTTGAATGGAGAATTAGAAGCATCAGTATCGCGTCATAAGTTTAATTTGTGCTAGAACGGATCCATGATTTAAGGAAAAAGTAAAAATATTTTTTTTTGTATGAATATTAGTTTCCATTAGCGTATACTACTGTAGCTCATGCTTGTGGTAAATATACAAAGGCAATTGGTAATTTTTATGCTTTCCAATTCTATTGAAGATCTGCGGTCCTATTTTGTTTGCTTTTGATTTGGATTTGTCCATGAGAATATAACTTGTTTCGGGAATGGAAAATATTTTTTACTTAGAAATCGAGGTGCCCCATTTAGCGAATTTTTCATGGCCCTCACAAAGTTAAAAGTGGGTAGTGGTTTTAGGCGCGTTATTTTAATAATTTACTTTTTTAAACTCGGGTGCGCATTTATGTGACCAAATTCAATTCTCCACAATGTTAGATAAAATATGTCAAGGGCCGCGGGTGCATTTATGTGATATGGTTCAAGACATATTTTAAATGACGTTGCAGTTTTTCTTAAAAATAATTAAATAAAGCGGTTAAAGTTAAAATGGCTCATAGGCTAAAAGATGTTTAAAATCAGATAATTAGGCCAATTATAGCAGTTGAGCGACTGTGCTAGAACCACGGAACTCGGGAATGCCTAACACCTTCTCCGGGTTAACAAAATTCATATCATATATTAAGATGTATTAAATTCTTATATCTTTTTCGAATGTGAAGTTGTTATTAATATTTAGGTATCATATTAATTTTTATTTTTAATTACTAAATTCGGATAACCTAAAAGTGTATATCAACGAAAAATTATTGTCAGACAACTAAAAAAATAATTATTATGTATTAACTAATGGAATTCTCGCATATGAATATTTTAATTGATAGTATATTTGTCAACTTTTTATATTTTTACTAAATAGATGTATACTTATCAAATATTTAACAAAGTAAGATTGAAATAATATGTAAGTAACAAAAAATCCGAAAACCCGAAAAACCCGACAACACCAAACCAATCCAACCCGATATAGTTGGTTTGGTTTGATTTTGATAAAAACCGAACCAACCCGGTCCATCTACACCCCTAGTAGAGAATATGGTTTGCTTTTAGCGTGCTAATAACAAAATCATCGTGGCCATGGGTATAGTTCCGTGGCATGGTTACGATACGTGAATCTCAAATGAGGGTGCATTTCATGTGACCCGATCGTAATAACTTTGAACTTTACCAAAAATAAAAATGTCACGGACCGCGGATGCATTTCATGTAGCGTGACTTACTATGTATTTTAAATAACTTTAAATTTTTACCGAAATATTAAAAGCGGCTAAAATAATAGCACCATTTTCCTTTAGCTTTAGCTTTTTTGCTTTAGCTTTAGTTTAAGTTTAAACGTATACCGATTGTTCTTTGGACTATATTTAAGTTTGTTGTCACTTGGGTTTAGCTAGATTCAAAGTTTTGTTTTCGGATTATTGTAAATAGCTAATGCACTGTTAAGAGATTTGTGGCTAGTAAGTATTCTGGCCATTTCATTTTGAATGGAGAATTAGAAGCATCAGTATCACGTCATAAGTTTAATTTGTGCTAGTACGGATTCATGATTTAAGGGAAAAGTAAAAATGTATTTTTTTGTATGAATATTAGTTTCCATTAGCATATACTAATGTAGCTCATGCTTGTGGTAAATATACAAAGGCAGTTGGTAATTTTTATGCTTTCCAATTCTGTTGAAGATCTGCGGTCCTATTTTATTTACTTTTGATTTGGATTTGTCCATGAGAATATAACTTGTTTCGGGAATGGAATATATTTTTATCCTTAGAAATCGATGCGCGCCATTTAGCGGATTTTTCATTGCCCTCACAAAGTTGAAAGTGTGTAGTGGTTTTAGGCGCGTTATTTTAATAATTTACTTTTCTAAACTCGAATGCGCATTTATGTGACCCAAATTCAATTCTCCACAACGTTAGATAAAATATGTCAAGGATCGCGGGTGCATTTATGTGACATGGTTCAATACGTATTTTAAATGACGTTGTAAGTTTTCTTAAAAATAATTAAGTAAAGCAGTTAAAGTTAAAATGGCTCATAGGCTAAAACATGTTTAAAATCAAATAATTAAGCCAATTATAGCAGTTGAGCGACCGTGCTAGAACCACAGAACTCGGGAATGCCTAACATATTCTCCCGGGTTAATAGAATTCATATCATATGTTAAGATGTATTAAATTCTTATATCTTTTTCGAATGTGAAGTTGTTATTAATATTTAGGTATCATATTAATTTTTATGTTTAATTACTAAATTCGGATAACCTGAAAGTGTATATCAACGAAAAATTATTGTCAGGCACTAAAAAAATAATTATTATGTGTTAATTAATTGAATTCTCGCATAGGAATATTTTAATTGATAATATGTTTGTCAACTTTTTATATTTTTACTAAATAGATGTATACTTATCAAATATTTAACAAAGTAAGATTGAAATAATATGTAAGTAACAAAAAATCCGAAAACCCGAAAAACCCGACAACACCGAACCAATCCAACCCGATATAGTTGGTTTGGTTTGGTTTTGATAAAAATCAAATCAACTCAGTCCATGTACACCCATAATAGAACATATGGTTTGCTTTTAGCGTG
Organism: Nicotiana glauca; assembly: GCA_026770625.1. NCBI lineage: Eukaryota > Viridiplantae > Streptophyta > Magnoliopsida > Solanales > Solanaceae > Nicotiana > Nicotiana glauca. The sequence continues at coordinate 18,153 of MU690388.1, forward strand.
CTAATAATAAAATCATCGTGGCCATGGGTATAGTTTCGTGGCATGGTTACGATACGTGAATTTCAAATGAGGGTGCATTTCATGTGACCCGATCGTAACAACTTTGAACTTTAACAAAAATAAAAATGTCACGGACCGAGGATGCATTTCATGTAGCGTGACTTACTATATGTTTTAAATAACTTTAAATTTTTATCGAAATATTAAAAGCCGCTAAAATAATAGCACCCTTTTCCTTTTCCTTTTAGCTTTAGCTTTCGCTTTAGTTTAAGTTTTAACGTATGTACAAATTGTTCTTTGGACTATATTTAAGTTTGTTGTCACTTGGGTTTAGCTAGATTCAATGTTTGGTTTTCGGATTATTGTAAATAGCTAATGCACTATTAAGAGATTTGTTGTGACGACCCAAAGGGTCATCACCTATTTTTCTCATCTGTTCCGTACTTCCGAGGCCTTGAAAACCTCATTTTATATTGCCTCGATTTAAGTGCACAGTCCGGGTACGTAGCCGAAAATTTTTTATGTGGAAATATGTAAATTCTGTGAAAAATTTGAAGAATTTTGATATTAATATGACTATAGTTGACTTTGGTCAACATTTTTCGTAAACGGACCCGGACCCGAGATCGGACTGTCCCGGAAGGTCCGTAGAAAAATATGGGACTCGGGCATGTGTCCGGAGTCGAAATCCGAGGTCTAAAACCTGAGTAAAAGAATTTTTCTGTTAAATTATTTTTTTCTGAAATTATTAAGGAAAATGAAAATAAAAATTGATTAAAAGACCATGGTATCTGGCTCGTATTTTGGTTCCGACACCCGATACAAGTCTTATATATTATTTAAGAGCTTCCTGTAAAGTTTGATCGAAAACGGACGTCGTTTGACGTATTTCGGATAGGTTTGGGTTGCGTTGTGCTCGTTTTTCTTATGCTTCGACATCGTTTGTTCAAGCGTAAATGATATCATATTGAACAAATGAGCTCTGATTATTGTTTTGAATGAAGCATTAGATCCGTATCGTAATTAAGGACCCGTAGCAAAAAGAATTATCGAATTTGGACATCGTATGAGGATTTTATGGCCATTTTACTAAGGTTGCCCAGATTTTCAGGTTAATGACGAAATTGCCCCTGACGGCGTATTAAA
>MU690393.1:15028-33136 GCA_026770625.1 Nicotiana glauca
GTTATTATTATTCATTATATTGAGTTGGTGTTTATTTATACATACCAGTACTATTCGACAGTACTAATGTCCCTTTTGCAGGGGGCCCTGCATCTTTAATGAGCAGGTGGTGCTACAGCAGGCAAGATTGACCAATGATAGAAGTACACCCTCCTCCCAGCAGACTCGGTGAGCCCCACTTCATTCCGGGGTTATACATCTTTTGTTCATTATATTGTCATATTTTGAGGTACAGCTGGAGCCTTGTTGTCGGCACTATTATTGTACTTTTTTTAATTATTAGAGGCTCTATAGATATAGTGTGGGTTTTATATAGGTGCTGGGAAAGTCAAAGAGAAATTTTCTTAAAGCACTACCTTTTAATAGTAATTAGTCATCTATAGATACCATTTGCTATATTACAGATTATAGATACCTTTTATGTGGTTATCAGATGTATTTGATGTATTTAAGCTATTGTATTCATGTATACAGTAACAAAAATAGGCGTGAATCAGGGAAGTCCAGCTAATCTGTTGTTGTATTCGAGTGTATTCGACTGTATTCATGGAGTGAAACATGGGATTACAGATGGACAAATTATTGTATTTGACTGTATCTGACTGTATTCACGGTGTGAAATAGGGGATTACACTGTTTTTAAAATGGAAAGTGAATCAATTAACATAATAGACTCCTAATATAACTCAACAAACTCAATTACAACACAGAAATTTTATATTTCCAGTTATAAAAAATATTCTCAATCGAAAAAATACCCCAAAAATATAGCAATCTTCAAAGAAATTATATAATACATCTGAATATATAAATTATATTTATTAAGAAAAACATGAATACATTCATGGCATATAACGAGACAGTGAATACAATGAAATATATAGAATACAGCGGAATACATTAAAATACAATAAGAAAAAAAGACAGTGAATACAATGAAATACATGGAATACAACGAGATACATTAAATTACAATGGAAAAAAAGACAATGAATACAATGAAATACATAAAAATATAGCGTGATACATTGAAAATACATTGAAATATATTAATAGAAAATCAAGTTGCTCAGCCCCAAAATCAGTCATCTTTGTTCAAAAACAAACCCTAATTTCTGACAAATCCAGCATCGAACAAAAATCCTGAATCTCAAATTTCCCACGCTGTCGTCGATCGGAAGCTTCATCTCATTTGGATTTTCCCCCATGGCATTGGAGAGTTCAGTACTCGAAATCCCATAGAGATTGAATTTGAATGACGAAATTGATTTGTGAGGTCTGATTTTGAATTACGAATTGCAAGTCTTAAACAAATGAACGAAAAAAGACACTTAAACTATTAGGATCGAAAGAAAGAAGACACTTAAAGACTTCAAACACACAAAACAGTGATAAACAAACGAAACAAGTAAACTATTAGGATTGAAACAATACAGATTTTTAAAGAATTTTTTTAACGGCGCAGCAGAGAAATTTTAATGGGAAGAGGAAGAGAATGGAATATATCAAAGTAGAGAGAGAAAGAAAATAGTGTGATTGATTAGCGTATTTAGTGGCTTAGGGCTAGGAAGTAACCAAAATTAAATATTTTACTATAAACCTTAAAAGGTATCTATAGAATATAATTTTTTTAAATGGTATTTATTTAAAATAAGTAAGATGTTAACATTTATTATAGGAGGTAAAATTCCAAAGTCAAACGAATTATGTTGTGTTTGAATCATTTATTCCACTTCAGACTATGAAAATGTGTGTATTTTGAGACTTTAAAATGAAGAAACTAATGAAAATGATTTGGTATTGTACATATAATCTCCTTATTGTCTAATTAATGAGAATATGTCTTCTTTTTGTTCATGAGTGAGTTTGGATAGAAAGCATCCCACATGCTTGCTCGGCCGGGTTCACTCGGTTGAGCGCCGGTCGCGCTCCCCAAGTTTGGGGTGCGACAATCAATCTATGATTTTGTATAAAATCATACAAAACCATTTCATTTTTTTTTTTTTGAGTCATTGAAATCACTTTCGGCTCCTTAGGCCTAAACATAAGAAAATCATCTTTACCTTTCACTGGGAGTACTATACCATCAATGACATAAGAAGGTTAACTATGTTATGTGCCTAGCGGAAAGCATCATATACCCTACTTTATCAGGTCGTCTTATCGTAGTGACGTACGAGTCAACTCAACCGCGCAAACAATAGCATAAAATAGTACTTTCCCGAGGGATAGCACTCTGCCGTATTCTATACCACAAAGTTTCCATCTACGCTTACACCGGTACGTATAGTTTCCTGATAAAGAACACAATATATCCGAAGTCAATCTCGGTGAACACAAGTAACTCCCAAAATAATTGATACTTTAAAAATATATTCATAGAATAGTAGCTTCAAAGGATCTATTTTTATCAACTCATAAAATATATATAAAATCTAAATCATTTGAACAAAAATTTAATAAATAACCTTTTACATGCTAAAGCTTTTAGCAATTTAACATCAACCTTTAAAAGATACCACAAGTGCAATTATGTTGGTCAATTTTCAAAATAAATACTTTTCATGAAAACTTATCTTTAGCACTCAAATGTGTACACTCTTGTCAATACATAAGTTTTTATAAAAACTTATAACATTTACTTTCAGTGTCATTTTGCCAACAAGATTTAAAATAAAATGTTATAAAACAACATGACATTACGTATGCTATATAATATTCTAATACATGGAGATATCCGTACTGGTTTGTCCCCACAATCACGAAAGCACATTTGCAAATAATTTTAGTATTAACTTGAAACATGTTTTTAGAGAAAGTCCCTCAAGAAGAGTAAGTTTTAATCAATTTACCTCGCTTTCGTTTTATTAACTCCCACAAGCTTTGAATCCTCTTCCATCATTCCAATATTGATTAAAATGCCCAAACATCACTGCAAGTCGATATCTACAATTAGATATCCTAATTACATCAAAATATGACCTAAAATACTGGTCAATATCCATATATGGCTCATAAGTTGGCTACAAGGCTCCAACAACTCACATCGCCAAATAGATTTACAAGCTACACCAATCAACTTCATTCTTATATTTTAATACCCATTCAAAATTATTAATGATACTGCTAGCATGTTTGGCCAAGCTGGAGAAATTAATTTATTTTAAGAAGTTTTTTTTCAAAAGTATTTTTGAAAAAAATACTTTTGGAGAAATTAATTTATTTTAAGAAGTTTTTTTTCAAAAGTATTTTTGAAAAAAATACTTTTGGAGAGAAACAGTTTGTGTTTGGCTAATCACTCTAAAAAGCACTTTTAAGCAATAATTGTGTTTAGCCAAGTTTTTCGAAAAGTGCTTTTAAGTATCAAATTACGAATAAGGACATGAATAGATTTACTTAATAGTTAATATTATAAGTAAATAAATAATCTCAAAATTTTGTTATTACATACAATAATTAAATATTTTTATTTTATTTAAGTAAAATATAAAAATAAAATTAAAAAGTACTTAATTCTTTTAATATAAGTTAAATACATTATAATCATTCAACGAATATAAAATCATTCACCCCTAAAGTTACTATATATTAGAAAGTTATCCTCAAAATAAGAAGAAATATTTATACATATATCCTAAGTATTAGGTTTAATAAGGGTATTTTAGGTAAGAGGAAAAGTCAAAACTGTTTTTACTTCTGCTTTTGGGAAGAATCTATTTTTTTCTGCTTCTGTTTCTTCCCAAAAGCAATTTTCCCCCAAAAAAGCTTGGACAAACACCTCAAGTAAGGGGAAAAAAATACGTTTCGCCTTTTGAGAAGCTTCACCGAACAGGCTATACATCAATTGTCCAATGCCACCAAGTTACTATTCATCGTCTTTCATAATCAAAACTTATAAAAAAAAAATACAATTTGGGTGATTAATTAGTTGATCACTTCCAACTTTTGCTAACAAATAACTCGATATGTTCATCGTATTCATCAATTTCATCGCCAAGATTACTACTCATCTTCTCTCTTATTTTCTCAAAAGTACTATTCATGCCATGAACTAGAGTTTTATAATTCAATCTTTTAACCCTTAAAACTTGTAACGAATGCTTCTAATACTTCTAACTACTCATAATACACGAGTTTGAAGCATTGAAATTACCTCTAGTAGCTCAATCTTGAAAAATCACAACTTTGGTTATTTTAGTATTCTTGAGGATTTGATGATGAAATTTAGCAAATCGATGCAAGAATGATGTTAGAAATCATGTATATTGAGTAAGAATTAACTCAAAACATCATTAACAACTTACCTTAGCTGATTGGACTTGATTTGAGCTTAGAATCGCCTTTTCACCTCAAAAGCCCTAACCCCCAATACTCAAAATACTCTCCTCCCCCAACTTTGTATTTATAGGCCCAGATTTCTAGGTAGACGCAGCCTCAGATGCTTCGCATACCTAGTTCACTCCTCTTCGAAGCTCGGATGTGGACCTGGATGCTATGGCAGCACGTCACTGCCAGCCTTTCTTTCAGACGCGGCATCCACAATTCACTCTTATGTCGGCCTTTGATAATTTTGTCATAACTTCTTGTAGGAATGTCCAAATAACAAACGGTCTGAATCCTTAGAAACTAGATTCGAAGATCTTTCATCTAATAGTTTTCTATCATGTAATTTCTAACTTGATTTGTCCCAATGGATCTCCTTATACCCTATATCACTTCAAATACACCTCGTACACTTATTATCATATCCAATTAACATCCATCATATTAATAGTCCTCGTTTACTCACAAAATAATATAATTAGCACACATCAATTTTCTTAAATGCGATTAAATATTTTGAAATTTTTTTGGGGTGCTACAGGCATAATCAGTCCTTCTGTCAACGACGAACTTGTATGATGTCCGAAAGCCTCTGCCACGACCTTCAGTCCATTTATAGGGAAAGAATCAGTCCCTCGAAGTTCGTCTATCCGTGTTGTAATCATATTTTTTTCTCTATTCTTCTCTCGTCCTTTGGCCGATGACAAACCAACTTGATCGTCTTCAATCCTAATTTTCAACTCATACCGGTTGTGCATATCCGCCCAAGTTGTTGCTTGAAACTCAAGTGAACTTTTCTTCTGCTTCCGGGAAGCATATGATCTTCTAGGATTTAAGCCTTTGGTGAACGCTTCAGTTGTCCATTCATCCAAGAGAGCTAGTAGCAATATTTTCCATTCTGGAACTGGGTAACGAACTCTCGTAATAATTTGGATTCTCCATGCGCGATCCTGAAAATATCAAGCCTTTCGGGCTTGTAATTTTCTGGCGCCGGCATGAGCCTTGATAAAAGAACCCGCGAGCATCTCGAAGGAGTCTATAGAATGCTCGGGTAATAATGAATACCACGTTAGGGCTCCCCTCGAAAGAGTCTCTCCAAATTTCTTCAGCAACACGGACTCAATTTTGTAAGAAGTTAAATTATTTCCTTTTGCTGATGTTGTGTAGGTAGTAATATGCTCATGCGGTTCTGAAGTTCCGTCATACTTTGGCACTTCGGGCATTTTGAAGCGTTTTGGGATTAGTTCCGGTGCCGAGCTCGGTTTATATGGAAACTGAGTATACTTCTTTGAGTCTGGGCCTTTCAATACTGGTGGTGTGTCTGGGATTTGGTCCATGCGGGAGTTTACTTCCCTCATAAACCGTATAAGTTCATTCTTGAAAGGATCGTTCTCGTTATTGTGATCAGACCCACTCCCTCCAGCTCTGTCGGAGCCAACCTCACCCCTGGGAGTGTTGTTGTCGACTCTCTATATTTTTTGGTTTGCGAGGACCCCGAGAGCAATTGGATCTTACCTGCTCGCATTATTCGAAGCCCCCAATAGCGCATGCTTCAACTCCGTCATAACCTTATCCTGCATGTGAGATGGCCTAGAATAATCGCTTGTTGCTCTTGCAAGACCCTTACCGCATCGACGTCATGCTCTTCATTAGCATAATCGAGAGTTGTTTTCCGAACATGTTAGGGATATTTCTTGGCATGCACCGTCGTGGTGTCATTTCCCTCGTTGTGGGTGTCACTGATTGAATCCTCGAAATGAGGTTGATCCCCTCAAATTTCAGGATTGTACGTGTTGTTAACTGTGTTATCTACCATTTTGTGATTTTTTCTAAGACAAAACAATCAAAGTACGTTTGTAGAAAAGGCAAGGATCACTTTAATTGCACGGTTGTCTAGGCCCTACGGTGGGCGTTAAACTGTTTACCCGTAAAATGGTACCGTTAAATTTATACGTGGTTTCTAGACAAGTGAATTAATTTGATCTTGAAATAATAAAATAATCGAAGAAATATATGATACTTAGCCTTAGAATGTAGATAAAATGCCAGAGTTGACGAATCCGGAAACAAGATATTCGGGCACAACAATTATGAGATCAAAAGCAAGAAAGTAAAATTGTGTCTTTGTATAAAATATAGTGTAAGTTAACCAGAAAATTCGTATCATTTACAATGATAACTGAGCTCTCTATTTGTAACTGTGTTAGGGAAGGATGTCATATGATCTTTTCCTCCTTTAATGTCAATTATGAGACCCATTGATGAAGGTGTAGCGGTGAAAATATATTCCAAATTCTCGATGACGGGCTGCCGTTCTTAATGCTTGAAAACAACCTCTCTACCTGCATTAGGTTGGGGTAAGGTCTGCGTACAGAGTACCCTCCCCAGACCCCACCTATTGGAATTAAACTGGGTTTTTTTTTGTTTTGTTGTTGTTGTTGTTGTTGGGCTGCCGTTCTTAATGCTGCAAAATATTCCATATTAAATGCTACCGCGCGTAAAGCATTTAATACACCTTTATGAACATTCCCTTTTCGTGACAAGTGGATAGCTGCATTTGATGACCATCTCCGTCTTAAATTTTATGTGTCCTTCCTTTAGATGGCCACGTGTCCTATTATATCTTTCCCGGTATTGGTTATGTATGAGTGAGGATCTATATGTTTTGGGCTGAATGATGATGAAAATATGTTGTTCGTCGGAAGAAAGCGAATTTATCTTTGAAAGAAAAAGAGAAAAATATATTTTAAGCATTTTACACGCTCAAATATAAAGAGCAAACACACGCTATTTGAGTATCTCAAGTGAGGTAATCAACATGTTGCAGCTCTAACAAGTAAAAAAGTATTTAAAATAGTAATCATTAAAAAAGTTAGACATCCAAGTGGCAATTCGTGCTGAGTTTAAAGGGCATTTAGCTAATTTGGCCTTTTAACAATACTCCTCAGTTGAATATAGTTAATTAGATACGAAGTTTAAGGAAAAAAAAAATTTAAATGGAATTTGTAATCCTAAACAAATAAAAAAAAGGCTTAGGGTATTTGTATGGTTATTAAAATTTTTTATTAACGATAGAATTATAAATTTAAGTTAAATTATTTTTCAATTTAAAAAAAAGTAATTCGTTTTAGAACGGATCGAAAAAGAAAAAAAAATTGACGGAAACGGATGGGGTAACAACTAAGGCAGGGGAAAAGTTCAAGAATTAGTGGTAATAAAAGTAGTAACTAAAAAGAGTTTCACACTTTTTGCTTGGACAGCACGTGGGAAGTGGGGTGACTCTTGAATTCCAGAGAAACGTCTGAGATGTCACGTGAGTACAGACAAATAGCTACGTGGCATCGCGATGAATGACATGACATATCACACAGTTTAGGGTATCTGTGGTCATCCTGTCTCCTTAACACAAGAGGGGTTGCTCTGATGGTAAGCAACCCCCACTTTCAATCGAGAGATTATGAGTTCGAGTCTCCTCAAGAGCAAGGTGGGAAGTTCTTGGAGGGAAGGATGCTGGGGGTCTATTTGAAAACAGTCTCTCTACCTCAGGGTAGGGGTAAGGTTTGCGTACATACTACTCTTCCCAAACCCCGCTAAGTGAAATTATACTGGGTTGTTGTTGTTGGTCATCCTGTCTCCTCCTTAACCTGTACCTAATCTTCTCCGATCATTGCCCACCCTAACTCTCTTTTGCTCATAGCAAGGGTAGTTAGTAATCATAAAATTTAACTTCTATTACATTAATAATATTATTTTTTTTTTAAAGTATACGCATTGCATATGATTAATATAGGCGTCATGAATAGAGAGTGCACATTCTCTGTAATTTTAGTAGACGTATGGACATTAAAAAAATGTAATTTTTGAAAAAAATAATATTTGTAGTTAAGTTTAAAAATAATATTAGGAATTTAAAATTATGTTTGAACATGCATTTCACTTGAAGAAAATATTATAATTTTAGAAGTGGCGAAAATAGTTTTCTGAAATTTTTGATAAAGTGGTCGTTTTGAAAAACTCATTTTCGAAAAGTTTTCAAAAACTTACAAAATTCTATAGATAAACATAATTTTAAAGTCCTATTTTGAAAAGAAGAAAAAAAAGAAACTTTTATGAACAAACGGGCCTTATTTGCACAAAAGCAAACAAATATGTAGACATTGAAGAACATATATAAGCTGGGATTCTATGCCACAATAATGTCATTTCTGTAAGATATTCCAAATAGAGCCCCGACACAAGCTACAAGATTATGCTACCATATCTTCATATTTTTTTATTTTTTCTAAGTTCTACCAAAACTTAAATTTGTCAATTCAACTGGATATTGCTGTACGATTTTGTTCTATTGCAGATGCTTTCACAAAAATAATCAGAGGTGATCTTATTAAAATAATGCGTGACGTAGTTTCAGATCATTATATATAAACCTCTTTAAAAAACATATAACATGACACTTCAATTTAAAATAAGTATGGTTTCTAACACATATTCGACCGTGTAATCCGGTTTTAGAAACTAAAAGTTATGATTAGGACGACATTATTATGGGGCAAAGATCACATTTAGTCTGCGGTAGAATATTTTTAAAATCGATAGCTTTAACAGTATATAAAATTTATATATTTTTCAGATTTTAAGAGCGGCTATATAATGTTATTTTTTTTAACTTTTATTTATTTACATTCACTTTTTGTTGGATTATGGGTCATGGGTCGCTTCATGTGAGCTGACCCAACCCGGTTAAGAGAGATTAATGGAAATTACCACTAGACCACAAACATCCACTAAACTAAACGTGCAAAAAGGGGGTGAGTGGTGGGTTATCTTCCTTAACCGCTATTTCTCTGCCTATTTATATGAAAGAGAAAATATGAACAAGGTACGGTAAGAATTTTCTCTGAATCTCTTCTTCTCCCAACGAAAGATACACACAAGTAAAGGCATCTAATTGGTGGAAGATTAACTTTGTTTTCTAGTGATTCAAAGTTTGGTTTGGGCAATTATTTCGGTGGCGAGTTCAACAATTCTTCCGCATAAGCAAAATTGCCTAAAACTCGAGCAATTGCTCTGATTATCCAAAAGTTCTAATAATTTTTACTTGCCATGTTGTTATTTATACCAATTCACTTAGAAAAAGTTCTGATTTATTCATCAGTTTCTGAAAATTCTTCTATTAGATGCCATGTTACCTATGTTGCTCAGTCTCTTTGAAATATCGTCCGGTGTATGTCGTATCCTCCAAGTGAAGGGAAGCCTTGGCGTAACTGGTAAAGTTACTGCCATGTGACCAGGAGGTTACGGGTTCGAGCCATGGAAACGGCCTCTTGCAGAAATGCAGGGTAAGGCACTAAGGCTGTATACATTGACTCTTGTGGTCTAGCCCTTCCCCAGACCCTGCACATAGCAGGATTTTAGTGCACCGGATATGTCGTATCCTCCAAAAGTAATGTATTTTGAAGGATCTGACATGGGTGCAGCAATATTTTGCAGAGTCCGTGCAACATAGCATGTTACTGTTTTATGTAACAGTTACTTCGTTGAAAATATGGTTTCTAACACATATTCGACCGTGTAATCCGGTTTTAGAAACTAAAAGTTATGATTAGGAAGACATTATTATTGGGCAAAGATCACATTTAGTCTGCGGTAGAATATATTTAAAATCGATAGCTTTAACAGTATATAAAATTTATATATTTTTCGAATTTTAAGAGCGGCTATATAATATATTTTTTTTAACTTTTATTTATTCACATTCACTTTTTGTTGGATTATGGGTCATGGGTCGCTCCATGTGGGCTGACCCAATCCGGTTAAGAGAGATAAGGGAGAGAGATTAAGGGAAGTTACCACTAGACCACAAACACCCACTAAATTGAACATGCAAAAAGGGGGTGAGTGGTGGGTTATCTTCCTTAACCGCTATTTCTCTGCCTATTTATATGAAGGAGAAAATATGAACAAGGTACGGTAAGAATTTTCTCTGAATCTCTTCTTTTCCCAACAAAAGATACACACAAGTAAGAGCATCTAATTGGTGGAAGATTAATTTTGTTTTCTAGTGATTCAAAGTTCGGTTTGGGCAGTTATTTCGGTGGCGAGTTCAACAATTCTTCCGCATAAGCAAAAATTACCTAAAACTCGAGCAATTGCTCTGATTATCCAAAAGTTCTAAAAAAATTTACTTTCCATGTTGTTATTTACACCAATTCACTTAGAAAAAGTTCTGATTTATTCATCAATTTCTGGAAATTCTTCTATTAGATGCCATGTTACCTATGTTGCTCAGGCTCTTTGAAATATCGTCCGGTGTATGTCGTATCCTCCAAGTGAAGGGAAGCTTTGGCGTAACTGGTAAAGTTACTGCCATGTGACCAGGAGGTTACGGGTTCGAGCCGTGGAAACGGCCTCTTGCAGAAATGCAGGTTAAGGCACTAAGGTTGTATACATTGACCCTTGTGGTCTAGCCCTTCCCCGGACCCCGCACATACTAGGATTTTAGTGCACCGGGTATGTCGTATCCTCCAAAAGTAATGTATTTTGAAGGATGTGGCATGGTGCAATAATATTTTACAGAATCCGTGCAACATAGCATGTTACTGTTTTATGTAACAGTTACTTAGTTGAAAATCTGATATTATTAGGAATTAAATATGAGTTCATGTTCTAAAAGTCCATAATAGGTGGTAATGAGTATGTTCAAATCGAATAGCGAAATAATTTAATCTCTTAATTAGGAATCTATGTTGTCCCTCACATCAAGTTATCTGATATAATGTTTCATATAATTTATTGCATTCCGTTTAACTCCACTAATTTCATTCTTGATGGATGCAATTATTTTTATTATGCTCAAATAGTAGTCCGCCACTAATATGAAGAGATAATTAATGTTAGGCTTCATCGTTAATGAACTGGTCTTAAGACAATTTTTTTTTTTTAAATTTTAGTCATATCCCTTACATTGATATACTTCTACGAGTTATTGTGATAAATGTTGTCATATTGAGTGATTGTATCCATTCTTATTCTTTCCTTGGTCCTATTTCAGATATGGCCGAATAGGGACAAGTTCGAATTACTCCAAGTGGGAGTTCTCGAAGTCAAGAAAGGGGACAACGTAGAAGGGTATGCCGTCGCAGGACTTATTCCTATGATGATTCAGATTCTGAGCCTGAAGTCATCAGGAATGTCCCAAAGGCGAGGCAAAATACATTAAGGGATCGAAAGGTTAAACGAAGGGAAAGAGAAAAGAAATTTAGGGAATTTAAGGAATTTAAAATGGGTCATGATGTTTCCGTTCCTGAACATGTACACCTTTTCAAGATAAAAAAAAAGCTGAATTGGCTAATTACGTAGAAATTACTGATTGGGAAGCATTAGCTATTTAGCGGACTCTCTTCGAGAGCCTTGGGGTGAAATTTTAACTGAGATTTATTATGATGTTTGGTCTAATGTACCTTTTAGCGTATATGAGCAAGAGTTAGTATTCGATTGGTATATGGATGTCCTAGCAAACATGTAAATTGTTATTATGTATTTTATCTTAATGAAATTTATATCATGTTATTTGTCTCACCAATTGCATACATTGTTTATTTTTTTATTTTTCTGGATTGAGACTTGAAATAAAGTACACACTAAGAACTGATTCTAATATTAATTAAAAATATTTAGATATTAGATGATGAATGGAAATGAAGTGACCGTTCGATTCTATACTAAATATAAAATTAATATTATAATTAATTTATTTGAGTGTGTAATCACATGCATAAATTAACTGAAGTATATATATTGATGAGTTAAACTTGTAATATTGTCTCTAATAACAGACATGGCATCAAAAAGTATCATTGCTGACTTGAACAAGGGTGATAAACTGACTGGTGAAAATTACGATATTTGGAGTCGTAAGATGTGGTATGTACTCGAAGAGCAAGATGCTCTTGAAAGTATTAACCATGTTATGATTCACCTAGAGAAGAGTAATACTGTCCAACACAAGAGGGATCTAGAAACTTACAATGTTTGGAAAAAGAAAGATTTCACTACAAGTGAAATCATTGTAAGTTCAGTTGTTGATGATCTCATCCACAAATGTGAGCAATATCCTATTGCTCAAGCCATGTGGGCACATTTAAGGGAGGCATATGGGGGTACGACTGTGACTCGCCTTCAACAACTGATAATCAAGTTTGACACGTACAAAAAGCGTCATGATCACGGTGTCAAGCAACATCTAAGGGTGATGTCAAATATGATTGCTCAACTCAAAAGTGCTGGACATGTTCTCTCTTATGCAGGTTCAGGCAGTGATTCGGTCGCTTCCCAATAATTTGGAACATTTGAAGGTTAACTTGACCCACAATGATAGCATTAAAACTTTTGTTGATATTGCTCGTCATGTGGAGCTTGAAGAGGAGCGGCTTGGTGTTGCTAAAGCTATACCTAATTCCTTTGTGGAAGAATCAAGTGACACAAAGAGATCAAGCTTCAAGCACAAGAGAAACTGAAAAAATGACGGAAAGGGTAAGGAGACCGGAGAAGGACCCTCCAAGAAAAGAAACAAGCCAAATTCCAAGAAAGAAAAATGGTTCTACAAGAAGAAAGACAAGAGCAAGGTGAAGTGTTACAATTGCCAAGTTCCAAGGCAGTTTGCTCGTGAGTGCACTGAGCCGAAAAAGTTAGAATTTCAAAACGCATCTCTTAGTGCTATATATGTTTCTAGCACTGTTTTACTAATTGAATCTTATCTTGTGTGGATTGTAGACTCAGGGGCCACCGACCATGTGAGCCGCGATAGAGAAGAATTTATAAAGTTTCGACAAGTTCCACCTGGATCAAAGCATGTATATGTGGGAAATAATAATAAGCTTGAAGTCAAAGGGATAGTCATGTGTATAATAGACATGCGTGGTGGCCGATCTTTGATTTTGCATGACGTCCTATATGTTCCAGAGATTAGATGAAACTTAGTATCTGTTGGATAATGCTAAGCTTGAAGTAAAAGGGACAGGCACTTGCAGAATGGACATGTGTGGTGGCCGATCTTTGATGTTGCATGATGTCCTACATGTTCCAGAGATTCGAAAAAACTTAGTATCTATGTATGTTCTTCTAGATTTAGATTTCAACTTGAACTTTAGTCTCAGTGGTCTTAGAATTACTCAAGACAATATTTTTTATGGTTTTGGACATTGTTATGATGGTTTTATTGTGTTAGATTGTAATCCTTCTACGTATAACTATTATATTGATCGTTGTGTTATGGCATGTTATTCTAGTAATAATGATATTGATGTTATTACATGGCATGCAAGATTAGGTCACACAGGGCAGGATCGAATCAAAAGATTGGCTAAGTAAGGACATCGAGGTCCCTTCTCTAAAATTGAAATGCTAGCTTGTGAAAATTATCTTGCCGGAAAGATTACACGTAAACTATTTGGAAAGGCTAAGAGAACTCATTTTCTATTGCAATTAATCCATTCTGATATTTATGGTCCAATGAATGTGAGGGCTAGGTCTGGTGCTATATATTTCATCACGTTCAATGATGATTTCACACGCTTTGGTTATGTCTATCTGATCTCTCATAAATTTGAAGCACTTGAATGCTTTAAGAAATATGTAAATGAAGTTGAGAATCAATTAGACAAAAAGATTAAGACCTTAAGATTCGATAGAGGGCGTGAATATCTTTCAAAAGAATTTGAAGGATTGTGCAATGAAAAGGGAATCACCAGACAGTAAACTATTCCATACACATCTCAATAAAATGGTGTAGCAGAAAGGAGGAATAGAACACTACTAGACATGATAAGGTCCATGATGGCACAGGCAAATTTACCTATCTCCTTTTGGGGAGATTCATTATTGACTGCAACTTATATATTGAACAAAGTGTCTTCTAAATCAGTTTCTTCCACTCCTTATGAGTAATGGACTGGTCATAAACCAAACTTAAAGGATTTACGACCTTGGGATTGTGCTGCATATGTAAAAGATTCTTTCAGCAAGTTTGGTAAATTAGGTCCAAAAGTCAAGAAATGTATCTTTATAAAATATTTAGAACACTCCAAAGGGTATGTGTTCATTGATTAATTAGAGGATGGAAGTGTTACTGAGATTGAATTGCGAGATATCACTTTTTGGGAAAATGATTTTCCAAAGAAGGGAGAGGTAAAGAATGGAGAGCCTCTTTATGAAATGTTGAACTCAGATAGTCAGTAAGAATCTTCTAACACAGTTGATAGTCAAATTGATCAAGATCTTATTCTTGATCCGAGTAGGAGTGGGAGTGGGAGTGGGAACTCTCAATCCCGAAATCCTTCTGACGAACCTGAATTTCAACTACGAAAGAGTACCAGGAAAAATATACCCAAACATACCTATGAAATTGAAGATTATATTTTCTTGGTATCTCTCACATAAATGGATGAGCCAAAGTCTATGACTGAGGCTTTATCGAGCCCTGGAAAAGATGAGTGGATGAAAGCAATGATAAAAGTTAGAGTCCATGAAAACCAACAAATTATGGAATCTAGTTGATCTTCCACCTGGGCATAGAGCTATTGGGAACAAATGGGTTCTCAAAGTTAAACACAAAGTGGATGGGTCAATAGAAAGATACAAGGCACGATTAGTGGTAAAAGGCTTTACTCAAAAAGCTGGAATAGATTATGAGGAAATATTTTCATCAATTGTGAAGTTTACCTCAATTTGCTTACTTTTGGCTATTGTTGCACGTTTGGATTTGGAATTACATCAAATGGATGTGAATGCAGCTTTTCTCAATGAAGAACTGAATAAAGAAATCTACATGGAACAGCCTATAGGCTTCATCATTAAAGGCCAAGAAAAGAAGGTCTGCAAATTGAAAAGATCGATTTATGATCTGAATCAATCTTCAAGGAAATGGTATTTGAGATTTCACAAGGAGGTGTCTCATATGATTTCACCATGATCAATGAAGACCATTGCATTTATGTGAAGAAGTCCAATGGGATATTTGTAATTCTTTCTCTTTATGTGGACGATATTTCATTAGCCGGGAACAATTTGGAGTATTTGAAAACTATCAAGTCATGGCTTTCAAAGTCATTTGACAAGAAATATATGGGCGAGGCAGGCTATATCCTTGGAGTTAAGATCCAAAGAGAATGTTCCAATAGGTTATTGAGTCTATCTCAAGAAACTTATATAAAGAAAA
Organism: Nicotiana glauca; assembly: GCA_026770625.1. NCBI lineage: Eukaryota > Viridiplantae > Streptophyta > Magnoliopsida > Solanales > Solanaceae > Nicotiana > Nicotiana glauca. The sequence goes on from MU690393.1 coordinate 30,567, forward strand.
TTTTGTAGCATTTTCGCATGAATGGTTGCAAATCCACGGATACTCCTATAGCGAGAGGTGAAACTTTAAACCTTGAAATGTGTCCCAAGACTGAAAATGAAAAGGAAGACATGTCTCGAGTTTCGTATTTAAGTGATGTCAGGAGCTTGATGTACGCTATGATGTATACTCACCCAGCCATTTGTTATGCCATATGTCTGGTTAGCAGGTATCAATCCAATCCTGGAAGAAATCATTGGAAATCTATGAAGAGAATTTTGAGATACCTGAAGGGAATTGCGGATTATCACTATGTTATAGTGGAAATAAATTATGCTTGAGAGGATATACAGATGCTAATTGGGCTGATGACTAGAATGATAGAAAATCAACATCCGATTATGCCTTCTTACTTAATGGTGGTGCTATATCATGGAAAAGTAATAAATAAACATGCACAGCCCTTTCAACAATGGAAGCTGAGTTTGTGGCTTGTGCGTCTGCAGTACAAGAAGTTGTTTGATTGAAGAGATTCTTTGAGCACAAAGAACTCTCAGGTCCCATGACTCTATATTGTGATAGTTAAGCGGCTATTACATATACAGAAGATCCTAAGTATCACAGCAAGACCAAACACATTGACATCAAGTATAACTTTGTAAGAGACATGGTAGCAAGTGGAGAGACAAATTTATAGTACATTCCTACACGAAGCATGATAGGTGATTCTTTTACAAAGGCGATATCTAGAGACCTGTTTGAGAAATATGTTATGGCTTTAGGTTTGCGAAGGATATGAACATATTTATGTATTGTAAAATGACTTTAGTATTATAATATGCTCATCAATATTTGACTCTTAAATTTTGCTATATCTCGTATGCATGTGATGAATATTTGAGATTGGCTCTCTCACACGAGCAATTGCCTCTTGCTTTAAGAATCGTGAAGAGATGAGACCTTATAGAACCTTGGATAATGTAGGGTTATATTTACTTGTAGAGGTCGTTCTTGATAGCTTACGAATTTTACTATTCGATTATGACTTGTTTTGTAAGCCAGATACGAGTTTCTCTAAGAAGATGGTTTGAGGATTATTGAAGTGAAAAACTCGGGTTAGACACTTGAAGGTGTCTAGACCAAGATCTATACGGTATTGAATGATTAAAATAATAAGACACACACGCCAATATAAGATGAGAACACCGTGACATGTGTTTCATACCACGTGTGCTATCGGCTATGAGATAATGGAAAAAAAAATCTCTGCTTCTTCATTGTGTGAGATCCCAAAGAAGTTAGAGTAACTTTTATTGAACTATCATTTGACCTTTTACTGTCTCTTAAAGTGCCAATCAGTATTGTTATTTTAGCATGCCACTAATAGCTATGATTGATTCGGCAATGCAGTACATGTCTAGGAAAGCAGTTGATTTGGAATGGAAAGATTCAAGTAGAAAGGGAAGACGGTAAAATTTAGTAATTTAACTTGTATTCATAGGTCGACCATTACACTTACCGTGAGGGTATTGGGTGTAATTGTGGATACAATATTATATGAGAACTCGAGTTTGCCTCTTCTGAGGATGGGGGATCGAATAAGTAGCTACTGCAATAGCGAATGATGTTTGGGGTATTGCAAGTAATAATATCCTCGTGCCAGTAGTGAATCCTTTCCATATGTGATTGAATTTTTACATAGAGCTTTAGTACAACCTTTTATTGGTTTTAGAATTTTACAGCTCTTTGTACTCGCAAGTCGCACCAACTATTTGCTAGTATAAAAAGTGTGTCAAAGATATCGTTCTAGCACACTATGAACGAAGTGGGAGATGTTGAATTATGGATCATGTGTTGCTCCATGTGGGCTAACCCCAGCCGGTTAGGAGAGATAAGGGAGAGAGATTAAGGGAAGTTATCACTAGACCACAAACACCCACTAAATTGAACGTGCAAAAAGGGGTAAGTGGTGGGTAATCTTTAGCTGCTATTTCTCTGCCTATTTATGTGAAGGAGAAAATATAGAACAAGGTACAGTAAGAATTTTCTCTGAATCTCTTCTTCTCCCAACGAAAAGATACACACAAGTAAGGGCATCTGGTGGGAGATTAACTTTATTTCCTAGTGATTCAAGTTCGGTTTGGGACAATTATTTCGGTGGTGAGTTCAACAATTCTTCGACTACGTTAACATGTACGCTAATGTTATTTTCGTATTATTAATCTAACACTTTTAATTGATTCAAATCAACAATTTAGTTCTACAAGTTGCAACAAAAAAACACGTCTTGGAATTTTTTATTTTATGTTTATATACAAACACTACGTATGTACTTGGTGAATTTAAATGTGAGACGTCAATTAAACAAAAAGAAAGAAGAGAAGAAGAAAACAGTTGCGGGTCTGGTAGCAATGACGTGGTTTGGTGGGGCAATGGATTCCTATCAAATAATTGGGGCGTCATTGTTTCATCAACCATCAAATCATTGCTCCTTTTTATCTTTGAAAAATAACTTTATAAAATATAAACTCCATTTGGTTATATATATCCATCCATGTGATGCTCACGTGATGGAGCATGCCCACCCCCCC
>MU690393.1:34485-59851 GCA_026770625.1 Nicotiana glauca
AGCTTATTTAACTAAGCTGGAAAAATTAATTTATTTTGATTTTATTTTTTAAAAGTGCTATTTTAAAAAGTTATTTTTGGAGAGAAATTGCTTTGTTTCTTTCCAATAGCATTGCCACCCTCCGCCCCTTTTCCCAAAAAAAAAAAAAAAATTTGGCCAAACACCTAAAATTGAGAAAAAATTATTTCTTTTGGGGAGGAAAAAATTATTTTGGCTTTAAGACAAACTTGTCCAAACAAACTGTTAGCATGCCTCATCACTGTATATTTACCGTAAAAACAAAATAACAAAGAAATTACAAATCATTTCAACTTCATGTAACTATCCATTTCTTTTGATGTGATAAATATGTAGTAGAATAAATTATAAATTCGTTGAAAAATAGAAAATATCAGACCAAAGTAGTCATCCAATTAAATTTCAATTCCAAAATATTCAAAGTTGAATATATAAAAAAAAATCTTAAAAGTTCGAAGTGATACATTTGATATTTGTGTAAAATTTTGATTTTGGGGTTTAAGATTTTAAGTCATGACATTAGACACAGAAATAACCAATATATTTTTGTAAGATTTTCATTATAAATTATTCTTGAAATACAAAAGTGAATTTATAAGTGAGTCGCATTATAATGGTGTTTAAAAATATTTTACTTTATTTTCGTTCTCCTTTCTTGATTTCCTTTAACGTATTTTTAGGAATGTGTTGGCACACATTTGAATCTAGCTAAGTTGGTCGGCCGACATCACACGTGGAGTTGGTTAGTGGTTGCACGTGTGCATGGTCAAACAATATATTGCTTTGTTTTAAAAATAAAAATAAAATACACACTTTAATTTTTAATATACATCATAAATATAAAATATAGTAGTAATAGTTTTCGTACAAACAAAATAACCTTAACAAAAGTTACAGACATGCAATGGCGTCAATTTAGGGGATATTAGAGTATGTGCACGTGCAATCATCAGCATTTTGTGTCAGATTACTATCTCCGGTTCAGAATAAGTGATCAATATATTTTTTTATTTTGGTTCAAAATAAGTGTCCAGTGAGGTAATCAAGAAAAAATTCAATTTATTTTACTCTTTTACCCTTATATGCATATCTCTAAAAAAAATTTTCACTCCTTACTATAACTATATGATCAATATTTAATAAGGGTAGTTTAATCATTTTAGGTTTCTTAATGAGCGTGCTAAAAGGAAATCGATCACTTATTATAAACCGAAGAGAGTAAGTAGCTAAGTGATCTAAACGAAAATTCTATCAAAAAAGAAGAAGAAGATCTAATCCAAAATTCTGAAATTACACGTGGGACTGTTTGCGGAACTATGCAACTACTAACAAATGTGGTACATACATTCTTAATTAGAAGTATAAGGTTTAAATTTCTATCGTGAAGTCATCTTCATCATAGAATTTTACTTCTTAATATAGGATTTTTTGGAACAAACTCAAATTTCGTTGGCGTTTGGATATAAAAATTATAATATTCCAAAAAAAAGTAAAAAAAAATAAATAAAGTAAAAATACTACTATTTGGAAGTTAGAATTGTGTTTGGACATGATATATGGGTTGTTTTTAAATTTTTGTGAGATCTAAATGAATTTTGAAAAATAGTTTTTTAGAGTTTTTAAATTTTTCAAAAAATTGTAAAATTCTTCTTTAAATACAAAATTAAAAATTCCATGACCAAACACTAATTTCGAAGAAAAAAAATCATGACCAAACATTTTAATACACCGAATTGAGAAAAAAGGAACATGCAACTATTCATTGAGTAATATCCATGTTATTTGCAGTGAGTGCCAACTGCCAACTACGTAAAATACTTTTAGATTTCCTGGATTACAAAGTTTGGTTTTGGTTCCTGCAGCTACAATATTCATGAAAAGATTGTAAATTTCATGGCTCTTCAAAAGTGACGGGACCCAAAATTTTGTGCAAGCGGATTCAGTCCTACGGTACCAGACACGACAAGTAAGATTTGGTCACATTTCGTTTTTCCCCCTCTTATTTGTCTTTTTATGATCATAAAATGAAGGCATTTTACTGTCCGCGCTCCAAAATTTAAGCAAATTTAGACTCTTTTTTTCAAAAACTACTATTTACTTCTACTTTTTAACAATTATCTATTTAATTAACAAATTCTACTTCAGTAAATTCAAAGTTGTATTATACTTTAACCAATCAAAACAATTCAACCAATTAAAAAATATATTAACTCTAAGATATTTAACAGAATATAAAATCTTTCTTTTAATTTATAAGTAATTACTAGTTGTTATTTACAAACAGAAGACAGTAAGAAAAGAGATTTATTAGCTACCCTCAATTATAGAAATAATTAAAGAAAGAGGTATACAGACTAGAAATTTTAATATAAAACAAAGAAAATAATCTCAATGTCAACTAACAAATTATAAATAATTTCATCAAATATAGTTGAATGTTTCAGCAAATTTTATAAATAAATAAAAAAGTACTACTGTAAGTAGTTAAATTTTATCGAATTTAATTCGATAAAATAATGTGGACTATATTTTAAATATATTAGTCCAAAAATATTTTCGGCTGATGTAATTAGATTAATTATAAAAGTCCAATATTATTGGGTCAGCCCATTTAATTGGGCTAAAGTGATGGCCCAATTCATTAGGCCCAAGATGTCATCTTCCTAGAGGTCCAATTTGGTGCCACGTGTCAAATGACGTGGCGCGCCAAGTCAAAAGGAAGAGTCAATAGGATCATGCCACATGTCAAAATGACAAGGCATGCCAAGTCACATTAAATGGCATTTGAAACCGCGTCATGCGTGCAAGTGACATGTTCTGGCCAATCAAATGCGGCCATATCACACTTCAGTTTGATTCGTCGAAAGAGTTTGTTCTTATCACAACTCTTCCCTCCCACAACTATAAATAGGGGTCTTCAAAACCAAGAAAAGACACCAGAAGTTATAACAAGAAGCAAGAAAGAGCTCGTGGATCAAACACCGCAAATTCCTCCACAAGTTTCAAGCTTCAAGTTCAAGTTCAAGTTCAAAGTTCAAGAAATCAAGTTCAAGCTCAAGAACGAAGAACAATTCAAATATTCAAGATCAAGAACGAAGTCAAATCAAATACAAGGCGTTCAAGATCAAGGCTACTTGTTCGTGATAAAATTCATGGCAATGATTAAAGTGTTCGCGATGGATAAATCGAATTCAAATCCAAGATCAAGCTCAAAGGCCCTTGAATTTATACTAGAAAAGTAGAATCAGAAGAATCATAGAGATTGTAATACTCGAATATTTGAAATAAAATACTACGATTGTTGCAATATTTTCGATCTTGATTTTATTTTCTCGACCCAAATTTATTGTCTACAAATTCTGGCACGCCCAGTGGGACAATCTCTACCTCTCATCTCAACTTTTCAATCACCAAAGTCCAAGAACATTAAAATGGCTTCAAAGAAAATCAATTCTGGTTCAACTTCCACCAAGGCTGCTAACTCCAAGTTCTATGCTGACGTGGAAAGCATCCTCGATGTTACCTTCGAAAGATTCGGACCAGTTACGAAGAGCAAAGCAAGCTTTTTAGGACAACAAGCACCACAAGTTTCGTCCGCGTCAACCCCTGTTTTCGGATCTTCATCCTCAAAAGGAACAAGATCTTCCACAAACGCATCTGAAGGAGGAAGCGATGTTGCTGAAAAGATCAAGAAAACTCTTGCTCTACTTGACCTCTTCGGATCCAAGCACTCTGCTCTGAAGGAAGATGATGATGCTTCAAGTGATGGATCCTCCCCGATTACACCACATAGCGTGAGCCAATCAAGGATCAATCTGTGTGAAAATCCATGCTACAATCCGTCGTCCACGACAATCATGCAAGACATGGCGACAAACACTTCATCTATGGAGGAGCAGTTGGCAAACTTGACGGAAGCAATCGCTAGCTTGACCAAATGCATGAAAAATCAAGAGGCTAGAATTGACAAGCTAACAGACAGGGTGGGACTCTTGATGGAAGAAGAATCCACCCATGCACCCGGCAAGCTTCCAAAGGTTCTAGAGAGTGACTCTCCCCCAAGACAAGCAGCATCCACTAAGGCTATCCCTGTCTCATCTGAAGGGATGATTCCAATCGATCAATTGAAGGAGTTCATTGAAGGAACCATTAAGAACAAATATGAAGTTGCTTCCAAATCCTCCCTTACATATGCAAAGTCATACACTGCAAGGGTCGATATATTGAAGATGCCTGCTGGCTATCAACCTCCGAAATTTAAACAGTTTGATGGTAAAGGTAACCCAAAACAACATGTTGCGCACTTCGTGGAGACGTGCAACAATGCTGGGACTTATGGAGATTAACTCATCAAGCAGTTTGTCCGCTCGCTAAAAGGAAATGCTTTTGACTAGTACACGGACCTCGAGGCTAGATCTATCGATAGCTGGGATCAACTAGAGCAAGAGTTCCTCAATCGCTTTTATAGTACGAGACGTACTGTGAGTATGATAGAAATTACAAATACTCATCAACGAAAGGGGAAACCAGTTATCGACTTTATCAATGGATGGAGGAATACAAGCCTCAACTGCAAAGACAGGCTTAGTGAAGCTTCAGGCATAGAGATGTGCATTCAAGGCATGCATTGGGGATTGCTCTACATCTGGCAAGGTATCAAGCCTGTCACATTTGAAGAACTTGCAACTCGTGCCCATGACATGGAATTGAGCATGGCCTCCGCTGGAAATGAAAGGCTGCCCATCTACAAACCTCGTAAAGGGAATGACAAGAAAGAAGTCAGGAAGTGGGGCAAGTTCGTACCCAAGTGTGAAAGCAAAGAAGTCATGAATGTCAACATGTTACCTACGAAGTTCACAACGAAGGTGAGCAAGAAGCAGAGTATGAAATCCACTTCTTTTCACGATAAGCCAAGTGGAAAGTTGACTCTAATAGAAATGCAAGAGAAAGAGTACCCATTTCTGGATTCTAATGTGCCAGCCATTTTCGAAGAACTCCTCGAGTTAAATCTTATTGAGCTTCCATAGATTAAGCGACCAAATGAAGCTGGAAAAATTAATAACCCAAATTACTGCAAATATCACCGACTTGTAAGTCACCCTCTGGAGAAGTGCTTTGTCTTCGAGGACAAAGTCATGGACTTGGCTCGCGAAAAGAAAATCGTGCTTGAAGATGACAAAGAAAGCGCAAACCAAGTATCTATCACCTTTGGCTCATTCAGTCCGGATAAATTATGTGGTTTTAAAGAAAGTAAAGATGAAGAATTACTGGAGAGCGACAAAGCTGAAGTCAATCAACCTGATGATGATGAAGGTTGGACATTGGTAACTCGTCATAAACACCACAAAAGGAGCCCACGAAAGGAATCAATAGAACAACCAACAAGGAAAATGATGGTGAAAAGACTAAGGAGATGGAATCCAGTTAGGCATTTGAAGAAAGCAAAAGTGGAGATTCACCATTCTCAAAAGCAACGAAATCCAGTGACCTTGGAGGAGTTTTTACCAAGTTGGTTCTGCATGAAGATTTCCCATGAGGATATTGATGCCTTTTGTTGCCATACTAACAAAGGGGAAGAAAAGAGTGATGACCTACCGTTGGCACTATCATCGAAAAATCCCATCGAGTCCACTCCTCAAGAAGTTAATACTTGTAAAGAAAAGGTCACATTCACAAATGATGATCTTTTTCTAGGTGACACTCCTCATAACCGCCCATTGTACCTGGTGGGATATATGCGCAGTGAAAGGATAAATCGTATTCTGGTTGATGGAGGATCCTCAGTGAACATTTTTCCAATCCACACTATGAAAGAACTTGGTATTCCCATGAACGAACTCTCAAAAAGTCGTGTGATGATCCAAGTATTCAAACAAGGGGGGCAAAGAGCTATAGGCGCGATCAGGCTGGGAATCACTATTGAAGATATGCAATCAAGTGCATGGATGAATGTGATCGACACGAAGACTTCATACAATGTTTTGCTTGGGAGGCCCTGGATACATGAGAATAAAGTAGTTCCATCTACCTACCATCAATGTTTAAAATAAGATGAGGGTGAAGTTGAGAAGACGGTAGATGCAGATGATGAGCCATTCATCGAGGCTGAGTCGCACTTCACCGATGCAAAGTTCTACTTGAAGAACCACATTGTGAAGGAGCTGAAAGCTGATGATGCCATGAAAAGCAAAAATAAAGAGCCCTCAACTAAAATAGAAGAGGGGACAACTGGTGAAGACAAAGTTGCTAGTAAGGAGGTACAACCCAACGCGAATAAATCTTATAGAGGGAATATTACGTCTTATGGCAAGAAAGTAAGTCCCGCGCTCCAATATGTCCCTAAAAGGAAGAAAGATGAAGGTGAATCATTTAATCGCCAAGCTAACATGCTAAAGGAGTTAACTCTTCGGGTCAAACGAATTGAGGCAATAAAGTCGTCCTCAATGTTACTTGCAGGGTTTGTAGCCCAAAATCGTTTGCAGAATATGGAAATCCCTACAAAGCGAACAGATGAAGGTTTTGACCCTAACGTTTACAAGCTATTTGCAAAAGCTGGATACAATCCCAATGAACCGTCAAAATTAGGGAATCTCCCATCAGAAGCTGCAATGAGGCAGCCACATGAAGGTTTGGGATACAAAAAACCGTCACCGGTGCACATCTCAATAAGAAGGGCGAGCAGCAATTATATCGCTATAGAAGATGAATCAGTCGCTTCTAACAAGATTTCTGTCTTTGATAGATTTGGAAGATCACTTGTGAGGACTTCTTTGTGTTTAAAAGATTGGGTCCACTAAACAAGGGTAACAAGTTCCGGAGAAATTTTCAAAGAATAAGAACACTCGCTTCACCCAAAATTCATGAGATCTCTAAGGATTTTCCTTCTAGAATGAGGCGACAAACAAAACTCGTGGTTTCATGTAAAGAAGTACTAAAGGTAAAGCCATATACGGTGGTATATACTAAGAAATGCGATGAAGACGAAGAAAGTGTGGGTTCTTAGTATCATGTTACTGTACAAGTCAAGAATGACATTCCATCTTCGATGGAAGATAATGCATAATTGGAAGATGTTTCACCGTGTTATCACATATCTTTCAATGATGTGGACCCTCAAGAAGATGAAGAGGCGAAAGATGCTACACCTGAACTTGAAAAAGGAGTGAAGGCGACAGTTGATGCCTTAAAAGAAGTTAACCTTGGCACCGATGAAGAACCAAGACCTACCTACCTAAGTGCTCTACTTGAAGCTGATAAAGAGAGCACTTATATTGAGTTACTCAAAGAGTTCAGGGATGTCTTTGCTTGGAGTTACAAAGATATGTCTAGCTTGGACCCAAAAGTAGAACTCCATCACCTTGCAGTAAAAAATGTTGCTCGTCCTGTTAAACAAACTCAAAGGCGTTTTAGGCCGGTCTTGGTTCCCTTGATTGAAACAGAAATTAACAAACTCATCGAAGCTGGCTTTATTCATGAAGTTAAGTACCCAACATGGGTTTCAAGTATTGTCCCTGTAAGGAAGAAAAATGGCCAGATTCGAGTATGCATTGACTTTAGGGACCTTAACAATGCATGTCCGAAAGATGAGTTCTCGCTTCCCATTCCAGAACTGATGATCGATACTACTACTGGGTACAAGGCAATGTCATTTATGGATGGTTCATCGGGTTATAACCAAATACGCATGGCACCAAAATATGAAGAGTTTACTGCATTCCGTACCCCAAAGGGTACTTATTGCTACAAGGTAATGCCTTTTGGCTTGAAGAACGCTGGTGCTACTTACTAAAGGGCTATGCAGAATATTTTCGACAATCTTATCCACAAGAGTGTCGAATGTTATGTTGATGACTTGGTGGTAAAATCAAGAGAGAAGGGCGACCACTTGAAGGACTTGAAGATGGTATTTGAATTGCTCCGGAGGTACCAACTTAGGATGAATCCATTGAAATGTGCCTTTGGAGTTACTTCTGGAAAGTTCCTTGGCTTCATTGTTCGACATCGAGGGATCGAAATTGATCAAGCCAAAGTGGATGCCATTTTGAAAATTCCTGAGCCTCAGGATATCCATGAATTGAAAAGTCTGCAAGGAAAGTTAGCGTACCTTAGGAGATTCATCTCGAACCTAGCTGGGAGGTGTCAACCATTCAGTCGCCTTATGAAGAAAGGTGTCCCTTTCAAATGGGACCAAGCGTGTAGTAGTGCCTTTAAAAGTATCAAAACCTACTTGATGAAGCCTCCAGATTTAGCAGCTCTTATACCTGGAAAGCCATTGATATTATACATTGCGACGCAGGAAAGGTCTGTTGGAGAACTGTTGGCCCAAGAGAATAATGAGGGGAAAGAAAAATCTCTTTACTACTTGAGCGGGATGATGACACCTAACGAGTTGAATTATTCGCCAATTGAAAAGTTTTGTTTGGCGCTAGTCTTCTCAATTCAAAAGTTGAAGCACTACTTTCAAGCTCATGTTGTCTGTCTTGTTTCTAAAGCAAATCCCATCAAATTCGTGATGTCAAAACCTGTTCTTAATGATCGACTAGCGAGATGGTACCTCCAATTTCAACAATTCGAGATTATGTACATCCCTTAAAAGGCTATAAAAGGACAAGCATTGGTAGACTTCTTGGCAGATCATTCGATACCTGATGATTGGGAGCTAAATGATGAACTACGTGATGAGGACGCAATGGCCATTGAATTTCAACCTCCATGGAAGATGTACTTTGATGGTGTTGCGCTTCGTGGGAGAGCCGAGGTTGGCGTAGTATTTGTCACTCCCCAAGGTGAAGTCTTGCCCTACTCCTTCACCTTGACACTTCTGTGTTCCAACAATGTTACTGAGTATTAAGCATTAATACTTGGGCTTGAAATGGACGTTGATATGAAGCAATTGCAATTGCAAGTCTTTGGTGACTCCCAGTTAGTGGTCAATCAGCTTTTGGGTAGTTACGAGGTTAAGAAGCCTGAACTATGCCCATATCATGATTACGCTAAAAAGTTGATAGGGTGGCTTGGTGATGTGACTATTCAGCATGTGCCAAGGAAAGAAAATAAGAAGGCTGATGCTTTAGCTGCTCTAGCTTCATCATTAGCCCTGCCTGACCAAGCGCAAGTTACCGTCTGCCAAAAATGGGTAGTACCGCCGCCAAATGAGGCTGAAGGTGAAGAAAACGAACTCAAGCATTATGTTGTCATTTTTGAAGTTGAGAAAGAAGAATGGCGACAACCCATTATCGACTACTTGTTCTATGGGATACTTCCAAAAAATCCGCGGAGAAGAACTGAAATCCATCATCGTGCACCCCGCTTCCTTTACTACAAAGATACCTTAATAGAAGATCATTTGAATGAGTACTCTTACGATGCTTAGGGGAAGATGAAGCACTCCAAGCTTTGCAAGAAGCACATTCTGGGGTATGTGGGTCACACCAGTCTAGACCAAAGCTCCACTTCCACATAAAAAAGAATGGGATATTATTGGCCAACAATGGTAAAAGATTGCTTGGACTATGCTCAAAGATGCAAGGCTTGTCAATTCCATGCGAATTTTACTCATCAACCTCCTGAAGTGTTGCACCCGACTGTTGCATCCTGGCCGTTTGACGCTTGGGGATTGGATGTTGTTGGACCACTGCCAAAGTCCTCTGGTGGGCACGTATACATCTTGGCTGCAACTGACTACTTCTCAAAATGGGTTGAAGTTGTTGCTCTTAAGGAAGTAGAGAAGGAAAATGTTGCAAGTTTCATTCGAGTAAACATTATTTATCGCTTTGGCATTCCTCGTTACATAATAACGGATAATGGAAAGCCATTTGATAATAGGTTGATGAACAAGATTTGTGATCTCTTTGGCTTCAAGCAACGTAACTCTTCGATGTACAATGCTGCCGCCAATGGTCTAGCTGAGGCATTCAAAAAAACTCTATGCAACTTGCTAAAGAAAGTCGTCTCCAAATCCAAACGAGATTGGAATGAACTTATGGAAGAAGATCTATGGGCATATAAGACGACTCACCGCACGCCAACACAAGCGACTCCTTATTCACTAGTTTATGGAGTCGAAGACATCTTGCCACTTGAGCGTCAAATACCTTCATTACGACTGGCTATTCAAGAAGGGATCACTGATGAAGAAAATGCTCAACTTCGATTAGCAGAGTTGGAAGCTCTTGATGAAAAGAGATTGGAAGCTCAACAGAGTCTTGAATTTTATCAAGCTCAAGTATCTCACGCCTTCAATAAAAGAGTTTGCTTGATATCCTTTCAAGTAGGAGATCAAGTCCTTGTCGTACAAAGACCCATAATTACTTCCCATAAACCTGCAGGGAAGTTCACTTCAAATTGGGACGGGCCATATGTCGTACAAGAAGCTTACTCAAGTGGGGCTTACAAGCTGGTTGATGCAGATGGTATGAGAATCGGCCCTATCAATGGCAAGTTTTTGAAGAAGTATATCCTTGAAGTTGCAACGCTCTATGACGCACGAGCCTAAAATGCATGTTGCTACACTCCTGGCCCGCAAGAGTATAAACTGTGTACGGCCCAAAAAAAAGAGTCCTCTAGGTTGAAAATCTCGAAAGAGGCGGCCTAGGCAAAGTTAGAACGTAAAAAAAAATAGAAATCTACCCAGTATGAACTACGGTATGACTTGATCCTCTTCACCGAGGTACATAGGCATCTTAGAGTTTCATTATAAGTTCAGTCGCATAAGCTCAAAAGATACATATTGCCCCAATTGTTGTTCGAATGAAGTATGAAGGAATGTAAAATCAAGCTGAAATGCCATCCTCCTACTGAACTTTGACCGCATTTGATTTAAAGGGGGCAACCCTCCATGGTAAATTGATATCTTCAATGGTAAATTTATATAGGTATGAGAATTTTGGATATGTTCTAGATCTTGAAGTCTAGTTTTCTTGAAATCAAACAGTTTACAATTTTGATATTTCTATACCGAGATATGAATTTTTTGGTGAGACTGCGCAAATCTGAAATTTACAACATGGTGAAATCTAAAGTTGGTTTCAAAATATTATCCGACGCGATTCTGTAAGTTTTTTATTCTAATTATTGGATATATTTTAGATATTGAATTGATCAAACGGTTCATTATTTGGACTCTCCCACGACAAGATATGAATCTTTTGTTACAAGCACGTAAAGATGAAAATTATGCGACTAAGATAAAAGTCGAACAATGTAAAGCAAAAGAGAAGCTAAAATATTTAAGACCTTGAAGTATCCAAGTTGAAGTCTTTAAGTGTATTCAAGTTAAAGTCCCCAAGTTGAAATCTTCAACTCCGTCGGTCTTCAAGTTGAAGTCTTCAAATTCGCTGATCTTCAAGTTGAAATATTTAGGCCCTCCAAGTCTCAAAGTTGAAGTCTTCAAGTCCGTCGGTCTTCAAGTTGAAGTCTTCAAATTTGCCGATCTTCAAGTTGAAATATTTAAGCCCTCCAAGTCTCAAAGTTGAAGTCTTCAAGTTCGTCGGACTTTAAGTTTCAGTCTTCAAATTCGCCAGTCTTAAAGTTGAATTGTTTAAGCCCTCCGAATCTTCGAGTTGAAGTCTGCAAAGTTTGCCAAATTTTCCAAGTGTTCAAGTCGACGTCGTCTTCGATTAGAAGCTTTATAACTTTCCAATCTTAAGGTGGACATATAAATCCCTTTGCACTTTAAGTTGGCCTCTTCGCGGGTTTGTCCTTAAAAGGAACTATAACTTTCCAATCTTAAGGTGGACATATGAGTCTCTTTGCACCTTAAGTTGGCCTCGCAAATAGTCGAGCCACATTGAGAGTAATCTCTCCGATAGTCAGGCCACATTGAGAGTAATCTCTGCGATAGTCAGACCATTTTTAGAGTAATCTCTCTGATAGTCAAGCCACATTCTGTGGCATATAAGTCTTCCAATCTTAAGGTGGACATATAAGTACCTTTGCACCTTAAGTTAGCCTCGCCGATAGTCGAGCCACATTGAGAGTATCTCTCCGATAGTCAGGCCACATTGAGAGTAATCTCTCCGATAGTCGGGCCATTTTGAGACTAATCTCTCCGATATAGTCAAGCCACATTCTGTGGCATATAAGTCTTCCAATCTTAAGGTGGACATATAAGTCCCTTTGCACCGTAAGTTGGCCTAGCCGATAGTCGAGCCGCATTGAGAGTAATCTCTCTGATAGTGAGGCCACATTGAGAGTAATCTCCCAGATAGTCAGGCTATTTTGAGAGTAATCTCTCTGATAGCCAAGCCACATTCTGTGGCATATAAGTCTTCCAATCTTAAGGTGTACATATGAGTTTCTTTGCACCTTAAGTTGGCCTCATCGATAGTCGAGCCACATTGAGAGTAATCTCTCCGAGAGTCAGGCCACATCGAGAGTAATCTCTCTGGTAGTTGGCCATTTTGAGAGTAATCTCTCTGATAGTCAAGCCACATTCTGTGGAATATAAGTCTTCCAATCTTAAGGTGGACATATAAGTCCCTTTGCACCTTAAGTTGGCCTCGCCGATAGTCGAGCCACGTTGAGAGTAATCTCTCCTATGGTCGGGCAAGGATGAGTGCTCATCCCCTCACACCCCAAGATTGTCTTTTTCATGCATGGATCATCTTGTTGAACAAGAGCATGTCTTTCTCGCTTGACCACAAAAAAGAATAAAGACAACAACGAAGAAAGCAAAAGAAAGAATTACCTTCACCGTCGCTTCCTAATTGTTTGTTGACAAACTCTAAGAGATATGCAAAAGCTGTTGATTGATACTCTGAATATAGGAGAATATGGAGTTTATATAGATTCTTCAAAGTAGCTGTTAAGGGCAAATTTTTCGATGTGGGATAATTACCTTAATATGTTTCCTGCTTGGATTTGGTCAGTACTTAGTAGTGGCGGTGACACAAGTCTTTGAAATCCAACCTGACAAAATCATTATGAAATCACAATTATAATCAAAAATAAAGTAGAAGAGAATTGTTAATTACAATGAAGTCGTATAACAGGGTCACGTGGAGGCAGTAAGATTAACTCTTGTTAATCATTACAGATGAAAGCAATTTTTTTTAGTTAAAGGAAATTGCAAGTCCAAGTACCAAAAGTTTAATACCTATGTGGTACACTTGGAGTTTGTATATCTCTTTATACAACTAGAATTATTTACTTGAAGACAAATGCTACGTAAGCTCAAATCCACCAAAGCAAGTTGAGTTTTAGTAGGATTTGTTAAGAGTCAAAGTAGAAGACAAAGAAGTTACGTGGATTGGGATGCTTGTTTTAGCGTTTTCATTCACTAATAGATCAATGTTAAGAAATTGATCAACGAAAGATAATGCCAAGATTCATGAGTAAGCTGATCACGTGAAATTTTATGGCAAGGGTCACATTTTTAAATTCTGATTCTTCTCAAATTACATTAGAAGAACGAGTGCATGCGAGAGATCAACTTAGCATTGGTAAGAAGTCAATTAAAATAAAGTAATAATTGCATACTTCAAGTCTCGTCTTAAATTTTGACAAATATATGACTCGACAAGTCTTGAAGTAGGGGGCATTTGTAAGCAGTTAAATTTTACCGAATTTAATTCGATAAAATAATGTGGACTATATTTTAAATATATTAGTCCAAAATAAATATTTTGGGCTGGTGTAATTAGATTAATTATAAAAATCCAATATTATTGGCCAGCCCATTTAATTGGGCTAAAGTGATGTGACCAATTCATTAGGCCCAAGATGTCATCTTCCTAGAGGCCCAATTTGGTGCCACGTGTCAAATGACGTGGCGCGCCAAGTCAAACAGAAGAGTCAATAGGATCATGCCACGTGTCAAAATGACAAGGCATGCCAAGTCACATTAAATGGCCAATGAAACCGTGCCATGTGTGCAAGTGACATGTTCTGGCCAATCAAATGCGGTCATGTCACACTTCAATTTGATTGGTCGGAAAGAGTTTGTTCTAATCACAACTCTTCCCTCTCACAACTATAAATAGGGGTGATCATAACCCAGAAAAGACACCAGAAGTTATAACAAGAAGCAAAAAAAGCTCGTGGATCAAACACTGCAAATTCCTCCACAAGTTTCAAGCTTCAAGTTCAAGTTCAAGTTCAAAGTTCAAGAAATCAAGTTCAAGCTCAAGACAACAACAACAACCCAGTAAATCCCACTTAGTGAGGTCTAGGGAGGGTAGTGTGTACGCAGACCTTACCCCTACCATGGGGTAGAGAGGCTGTTTCCAAATAGACCCCCGGCATCCTTCCCTCCAAGAACTTCCCACCTTGCTCTTAGGGAGACTCGTACTCACAACCTCTCGGTTGGAAGTGGGGGTTGCTTACTATCAGAGCAACCCCTCTTGTCATTAAGTTCAAGCTCAAGAACGAAGAACAATTCAAATATTCAAGATCAAGAACGAAGTCAAATCAAATACAAGGCGTTCAAGATCAAGGCTACTTGTTCGTGATAAAATTCGTGGCAACGATCAAAGTGTTCGTGATGGATAAATCGAATTCAAATTCAAGATCAAGCTCAATGGTCCTTGAATTTATACTAGAAAAGTAGAATCAGATGAATCATAGAGATTGTAACACTCAAATATTTGAAATAAAATACTACGATTGTTGCAATATTTTCGGTCTTAATTTTATTTTCTCGACCCAAATTTATTGTCTACGGCTATATTTCAATTTGTAGAAATATTTAATTTTCTGATGTAAAATAAACTTGAAAGCAACTTTTATTGAATTTAAGTAAAGACGGTAAATGATTAAGTGAAATAGAGAAAAAGACTAAATAGAAGACAATTGGAGTCGCAAAAACTTAATTAGCACTTGGCACGCTGAAATAGCAGAGAAAGTGAGGATTCGAGAACGCATGACCTCAGTTTATTATTGAACCCGCATCACCATCTCGACTGAGGATCTTCCAACAAATTGTTTGAGAATTTGTTCACCCATAGGACAATAAAACTCTTGCATCAGGCCCCAAATATTGGAGCTTCTTAAGGTATTCCTATTCGACATATGTAATTCAAAAGATTATTACTCTTGTAATATTTTAACCAATTGTTGTTAGCTCCTTATAAATCAACATTCACATAATTCTTTCTTTATACTGTTTTTACTGACTTGGTTGAGGTAATTATGGATAAAATTGGTAAATAATTAAAACTGGAAGTCACTTGTTGCTTCTCTGCTCTTATTCACTAAAACTTAATTGAACCAATTTTTCTTTATAACTTTCGCTTTGTAAAGTTTCTTCTTCAAGGCCTCAGTAGACCCACTTCATAGATTCAAAATATATGCAATTCAAATGAGAGACTACAATTTGTACGAGGGATGTTAGCTCGGATCATAAATTACATATTCTTACTTTATACTGTCTTCACGAATTTGAGTGAAATAATTACAAATGAAAGTAGGACATAATTAAAATTACAGTTATTTCCTGCTTCTTCCCTCTTATTCATTTGAACTTAATTGAATAAATTTTTTCCAACTTCGAACTTTTTTAAAGTTTCTTCTTCATTAGACAAGCTTCAACTAACTTACATCACGAGTATGTAATATACTTAATATGATAAAAAGTCTTCATTCTTTTCAAATGCCGACATTGATAATAGAATAATGTTAACTGCCTCAGGTGTAACAAGTTTTTTAAAATTAATAATATCTTACTTAAGATGAGCAATATTTCAAGAAAACTTGAATTAAATATATTACCAATTGAAAACATTAGCACCCTAGTTTCTAACGGGGGACATACAAGGGGGCAAAAATGGACAGGGTTATGGGAATTATATGCACAACGGGTCTGGGCCGGATAGGGGTAGGGAAAGCTCTATGGCACGGGGTAGGGAGTAAGTGGGGTGGTTGGGATGTGAAATGGTGGTCTTGGCGCCAAAAGGAAAGTAATTGAACCAATGAACTAGGGTCCAATCATTTTGCTGCTACAGCCACTTCTCCCGAGCTCTGCTTCTCCGTCAGCCCTCCCTCAGCCACCATTCCCGATCATGTCATTTCAAAATCATTCGCACGAAATGTTTTTAAGTTCTTCCTTAGAAATCAGTTCAACGAGAGGTGACCGCGACTGACGTGCAATGCATATGTCACATCCTTGTTTCTGTTCTGATGGAAACAACAGAGGTAAATGAAAATCAAGCAGCAAAGTTAAACCAGGGCGGGGTTTGGGAGATTTTCAGGGTCGGGGCAGGGTGGAAGCAGACCACAAAGGGACAGGAAGCCAAGGGGCTGTGCTGTACCTTCACTGCAACTGGCAACTATAAGCTCCCTTCACTAGATCTGCTGCTCCCAGAGGCGCATGCTAGATTCCGTTGATCATAAAACTTTAAGCATTAACTTTTCCATCAATATCCCAGAATTAAGTGATCTCATGCAAACTATGTCGCAACTGATCAACAAGAGACATCCTGGCCAAATCGCGACCATCTCCAATGCGACATTACATCATAACTCAAATTAATGACACAAGAAATTGTCAACACTTTGTATATAAATCATCTGATTCAAAAGCCGATGTGTACCAAAAAGAGACCCCCTTTAAACTCTACATTTGTGGAGCTGGATAAGACTGACCATAGTAAGCAGGAGCTTGAGGGGTGCTTGATGTGTATGCTTGTGGGTATGATGACATCATTTGAGCTTCTTGGTTACTGCAAATATAGAATAGACTATTGTCATTCCATGACAACCAAACCACCAGTGGATAGATATCCTATCATGTCAACTAAGTCAACAATAACAACAACAATAACAACAACAACAACAACAACAACAACAACAACAGACCCAGTGTAATCCCACAAGCGAGGGTATTATGTACGTAGACCTTACCCTTACCTTCAAAAAGGCCTGTCAACTAAGTCATTGATCTAAAGTTAAACTCTGACAAAGCTAATAATCAAGTCCAATTGATCATGAGAAAGATATACCATAATCACCTTAGGGTAAGTGTCAAACTACAACGTTAAGCATAGCAAAAATTTCGCTTATTTTACTATGACAGATCAAAAATAATAGCAACTTTGTGATAGCAACAATGTAGCTAAGATTGTTGGGGAAAGGAAATGATAATTAGTTTTCTAAAGGACAATTAGACGTACGGTGATAATGGGATAACAATCAGGTTTTATAACAACAATTGGAATGCAACTACCTGCTCATATAAAGTCCATGACCGTGACTATATCCTTGCATCAGAGTAGCGGATGGGTCTGGTCTGCATCAAGCAACATAATAGTTAAGACACCACACAGAAGTCTCAATTATTCATTTAAAAGTCTAAACCAATTACAAGTTATACGGTACATAAAATTACATTTGTTGTTGCAACTGCACTGACTGCTGCAGTTGCATTGACTGCTGCAGGTGCACTGACTGCTGCAGCTGCATTGTCTGCCGTAGCTGCATTGACTCCTGCAGCTGCTCACCACCAGCTTGTAACATCAACTGGGAATAGACATATTCATCAACTCGTTGCTTAGCAAGGGCGACCTGTCGAAAAGAAAATTAAATTCAAGCATATGCTACAGGACCAGAATTCCTTGATATCCCATCATTCCCCTATTTCACAGGTAAACTAGTGAAAATTACAAGACGCTAACGGAAGATTTTTACAGTTATTCTAAGATCAAATCCTCCAAAGACAGTTTCATTTTAGAAGTGAATGTTAGCGAATCTAGGAATATACACAACGGCATATCACAAAAAGATAACTACACTAAGATTAAAAGAAATCAGCATAAACAAACCAAAAGAAGCGAGAACTAAAAATTAAGCTTCACCTGTTGTGCATTACCACCCAGATGGACTTGTCTTTGTTTCTGTTCACCTTTCCCACCATGAACCTAACATACAAAACCAAAAATATTAAAACATAAAAGCAAGTAGTTCATAAAACTCTATATACCTGAAAGATTAGGACGGGCCATAAAACCATCAGAGTTGAATCTAATAAATCTTACAAGGCACCTTAATTGATGCTCCAGACTCTGCTCGGATCCTTGAAATATTGGAGCCGCACCTTCCAATCAACCCACCAGCTAATGATTCGGGAATTAACATCGTCAGATTTACATAATCAGCTGCAAGAGTAGTCGCCAAGGATGACGTCGTTATGATAAATATATTAATTTTTTTAATCAAGGTGATAAATATATTGATAAAAAAAATATTAGTAGTTTTTTTTATCAAGGTGATAAATATATTGAATTTCAAACAGCAGAAAGTGCATCAATCCAAAAGCTCAAAAGATACAACGAGAGAGATTGATTAACCTGAAGATGGATCCACATATGGTTGAGATGGGCGAGAATAGCCATGATTGTATGTTGGGCTGATTGAAATTACTTGTTTTGGGGGATTATCCCTGTAACAATATACATTATGGGATTAAATAGCTCTAAAATCGTCAATCAGACCTAATTAACCCAATTAAAATTACTAAACCTCCTTTATCAAAAAAATAAATAAATTACTAAACCTCAATTGACAGCCAATTTCTACCACAGCTCTCAAGACCGCAGGAATGTCTCCTGATACCTGAATGTAGGAGGCAAAAGGGAAACAAACAAGTTTAAAATGCTAAATCTCTTAAAAGTAGAAACAAGTAAATGAGATAGGTCCAAGATAAAACGCAGATCTCCCTACACAGACAGTTGATATCTCAAATGCCTGACAAAGCCAAACTAAGAACAGGCTCATAAGCAGATTATATCCCAGACAAATTTTTTTGATGAAGTAATTGGCTTCATTAATGGCAACATGAAGATGCAAAATATTACAAGAAGAAGCAAAAGCCACATGGTAGCAATCAAAAGCGAGTTACATAGTAGCAGCAAAAATCAGAAACCAACATATTCAAGAGACAAATTCAAGCTAACAAACAAATGAGCAGTAATTAAAGCTATAGGCCCTATAGGTCTGTTCAGAACAAGGAAGAAGAGCACAGAACCCTGAAAATATGTGATAACTCGAACAGCTGCACGTGCAAATAATGCTACACGAAGGGTAACTCTTCTTTTACAAGGTAAAAAAACTTTATTGATGATGGGAAAATACCCTTATACAAGTAGAACATTAAAGAAAAGACCATCTACATGATTATATTGTTTTCTGCGAAAGAGACTCAATCTTCCACGCATATTGTTTAACATTTGGCTGCTAAATACTAAAATATCCACATCAGAAAAGTATAGTTCAATACGAAATGGATCAGACAGTAGTTTGTCGAAAAGATCAGTATACTCGATGTACGAAACATAGACATGCAAAGATTTTAAGAAATGAAGACCTTCATTTGCCTCACTGCTGGCCAATAATACCAACTTCTCACCTGTACTACACGATCAGACTCATGAGCAGATGCACACAATGGCAACTGATGTTGAGCAAGAACAGTGATAGCAGCTCCAGAAGAATTCCTCAAAGTTTCAATATTTTGACCAGACACTCCTATCAAACCACCTGCCTGAGAACCAGCAATCAAGAACCTTATAGTGTTTGCTGCCACATGGCCAGCACCAACTTTCTGTGCATCAATGTTGTCATCATCATCCTATCATGGAGAGAACAATAGTGCAAGGATCAGTTCCACTCTGGCAAATCTCTTACGGGTTAACCTTAACAAGCAAGCACAATCACACATAGGAACTGTGACACCATTGTTCAAGAAGATGATGATTCAATTTTACTCTAATAAAAGGGAACGGAAAACCCTAGACAACTAGTATATAAGATCCAGGAGTATATCATACAGTACATAATCACAATCTCTCAAAATCATTGGTTGCCCAAGACCCCACCCCAAGAAAAAAGAAAAAGAAAAGGAGGAATCACCAAAAATATAGTCCGAAAATAGCTTTCATTTTTGAGAAAGAGTCCAGAAATTGCTGGTGACTCGATTCTTTTTTTTTTTTTTTGGGAAATCAAGTTGTACATCTGAGATTATTGCAGCAATTAAGGTAAAACTGGAAATAACTGAGGAATGAGAACCCAAAATCTGCCATTATGCCTCCAAAAACAGACAAAAGGCTTCCCTTTTTGGATGCAGGAAGAAATTCATTGAATTGTTGCAAAGACACACCATTTATAGCAAGGATTAGATGATATAAAACATTTTTTGTGTAATTGACAGACAAAAGGTCATATGATGAAATGTGCATTCTCAAAAAACGGTCATATGATGGAATGTAGGAAGACTGACGAGAAAATACTGTATAAGACATTTCTTGCTAATATAAACAAGAAAACGTTCAAAGTAAATGACTTGCTATGTTTTCACTCATAAGAAATGTTACCTTTAAAATAAGTGACACAATTTGATGAAGGGCATTCTCCGCGTCACTAAACATATCGTCATTGTCTTTTGAGCTAATGATGATTACTCGCTCTTCATGGCGCTGCAAATATCAAATCCAGAAGTAAGTTCACTATGCTTGGTCTCAAATCAATATGACATTGATTGAAAAAGAGAACCAACTCAACTAAACATTCGTAACTACGAAAATGACCAGCAAGGGTGTGACCTAGTGGTCGGTGAAGCGGGAGGAGAACCATGGGTCTCACGTTCAAACCCCAACAGATGCAAAAAACACTAGGTGATTTATTCCCATCTGTCCAAACCTTGGTAGGCAGAGCAGAATTACCTGGTACTTGTACTGGTCATGACACCACCATTATTTAATATTAAAACCACAGAAAACGACCAATAAAAACAAATGAGGTCAATCAAGAAGCCAGCAAATCCACTTTCTCAATTCAACAAAGTCACTTTCAGTTTTTCTCAATTAAATTCTAGCAGCCCTAATATTCCTGAGCAAAAATTTGCAAGAAAACGAATCTCTACTTTACACCTATATGTCATTTTCAAGCTTCCTGGAATTCAGCCAGCATTTAAAAAAAAATCAAAATTCACTCAATTCAACAACGTTAATTCAAATTTTCTCAATAAGGTTCTAAAACTTCGAAAATTTTCTCCAAATACAATTGCCAAATATTGCCCTACTTTACCCTAGAGAATTAGTTTCGACTTTCAGAACTTCACAAACAATACAACAAAATCAATAACGATAAAAATTTGCATTAACTCACAGCGATGGCATCAGCAATTTTAACAGTAGCTTTAGTTTCTTCACGAATCTTCTGTATACGATGCCCTACTTTACCAATAACTTTCCCGATCTGTCTTGACGGTACAACTATACGGTACACTACATCTTGGGCAACCTTAACCCGCTTCTTCAGCGGAGGGTCAGCGTCAGCCGACGACCCTGCCTCGTCCGTCGCTGTGGTGTATTCCTCCCGTGGACGTTTAGCGGTGGCAGACCGATTGGGATCTTCATTGGAGGGTTGAGAAAGGACGGTGGCAGCTGTAGGTGGAGCTCCCGGAGGAGGAGGGTTAGAGCTAAGGTTAGGGTTTAGGGAGGGTTCGATTTGGTGCGAATGAGCCATTGAATTTGGGGGATAGTAGGACATCAAGGGGTAGAGTAAAGAAAGAGGGCGGGGAATGAAAGATAAAACGCACGACAGAGTTACTTCTTTTAATCAAGGGTTTGGAGTTTGTTAATATTACTTTTGTGACCTTGATATATGCTCTATTGCTCCTTTGCATCACAATTACTCAAAGTTGGATTTTGGAACAAGTAATTTACATGAAAAATATAAAAATTTATTTTTAATGAAGAAATACTTATAACAAAAGATAGTTACTAGTAGTATTTTCCAATTAATGCATCTTGCATTTTTTGTCCATGCTCGTGAGTCGATTACTGCCATTCCGAAAATCAGGGTTTAGAAGTCTCTAGATAGCTCATTAGCGCATACATACAGAGATCCTGTAATTTGATCTGTACTAGAAACGAGAAGAACCAGAAGAAGACTCCATAGCTGATAGAACCAAGTAGCTAGTGTTTGAACATATATCTAGTTGAAACTTGAAAAAAAATAAGTTTTTGAAGATGAGGTGAAAACTAGTTTTTCAAAGTTAAAATTGTATTTGGACATACATTTTACTTGAAAAGAATTTAAAATTTTATGAGTAGAAAACCTCAAAACTCAAAAACTATTTTACATTTATTTTAAGATTTGAAAAATTTATTTTCAAAATTGTTAAAAATAGTTTAAATCTATAAACAAATAGATATTTAAAATAAAATTTTAAAAAAACTCCCAAAATTTTATGGACAAACGGAAGCTTAGTATTCAAATGTTATCCACTCATAATATGTGTTGATATGATCTTTCATCATTACTCTCTTCATTCGGGTATATAATAATCACCGTGCAATCATCAATTCAATCACTAAATAGTGTAGTACTTAATATCAAAGGATTCAATAATGTAAGTCCCCTTGAATTTTACCTAAAACCCGGGTTTCATGGTGCCGAAGTAGACTTATCGTTGTACGGACTTTTTTGGGTTGAACGGTGCAATGGGGAGTTGAAAATTCTTAGCAGTGTAGGGCATTTTCTACGATCCATTCTGCGATCGCATATCTGCCGCTGAATGAAGCAGAAGCTTGAGCTAATTTTAGGACCATCATGTGGTCCATTATGCGGACGCATAATCGTTTCGCGCAGAGGCAGATCCAGGATTTCAAGAAGATGGGTGCACTAGTATGAAGAGGTGGATCTAGAATTGCGTGTTTTACTTTAGTCTTTTATCATGAACTCACTACATTTTAAAAATTATATATCAATGTCAGTTTTAAAATTTTCACTTATATATCAATGTCCTGTGCCGAAAATAAATATGCCTGAAGTGAGATTTGAACCACCAATTTTAGAGGTGCACCCAATAATTATTTCACCATACACTACAACAAATTCGATTATCAGTGACAAATTATTTTGTCACCTAAAATTCATATTTCGTCACTAAAAATCTTTTTTGACGAAAAATAATTCGTCAATCATTCGTCCTTAAATGTGTGTCACTAAAGGTATACAAAGACAACTTAGTGATCCGTCTCTAAATAACGTTATATTAGCTATGAAATTGAATTTCGTCCCTAATGTGTAGTATTTGTGATGAACTTATTTGTCAAAAGAATATAAAAAAATTATAGTTGATAATACGTTTTCGTCACAAAAGAAGCCATTAATAGCGGTGAAACTCCTGTGTCATTAATTATTTAGTTTAATTAGTGACAACATTAATTGTCTCTAAAGTAATATGTATTTCGTGATTGAATAAATATAATTTCGTCACTAAAGACTAGCTATTATATACAAAAAGATATTTTGTCCCTAAATATAGAAATTAGTCAGAAATTTGCTTTAATAAAATTGGCTTATAATTTTGTAGCTAAGACAATCAGTTCATCACTAAAAATATCGCTTTTAATGACAAAATAAAATTATCACTGTAAATTATCATGATTAATGACAATTACAATTGTCATAAAATACAAAGTTAATTTGTAGTCAATAAGGCAGCTATGAGAAATAGAAATATAAAAGAACGTTTCATTGCTAAAAAGTCAAACAACATAAAGTATTCTAATATACAGTTTCTTTGTATATGTACATGACCCAAAAAATAACATAAAATGCCTCCAAATTATTCCTTTGCCTTCAAACTCCTCCCAAGTCTCTGGTTGGTTTATTTCCTATTGTTGGAGAATTTTATCCTTACAATATTTTAAAAAAATAGTAGCAAAGGATCAAAAGAGAAAGAAATTAGAAAATTCTAATAGTAATCCATTATCAAAACAATCAAATGCAGAAGAAAAAGGTAGCACGTACAATGGAAATCAGATGTTGGTAAGAAATTCAACAAGATCTTAAGACTTAACTAACATAATTTCCCGTGACCGTCAAAGATTGGCACTAGTACGAGATATGATAACAAGACTACTTAATGAGTTTACTTAATACTTATATATTGGTGTTACTAATCTAAGCTTGCTAACAACAAGAACATCTAATTATTTTAAAGGTAAGATGTCGCTCTTACATAGAAGAACCTCCATTTAGTTGAAATTGAGATATGCCAAAATTTAACAATGGCGATAATTTTTAAACAATAACAAAAAAAAGGATTGGCATATCTATAATCCAAAATATCTTTTTTACCAATCACATAATACATAGACACAAATTCTCAATTGGGTAACGAGCAAGCATCATGATGTTTGTAATCATATAAAATTTGCTCCGTTTAAACTTGTCATAATTTTAAAAATAACTCATTACATTTCCAATAGTATCAGAATTTGTGACATGAAATACCAGATAGAAAATTTCAGGAACTAATCAGACAATAAATTTTGTAACTATGACATATAGTTTGTATTATCTTTTACACATAAGAACTCAAAAATACCTTGGAGCAATGATTAAATTTCCTAGAGGAACCAAATTCAAGAAAAAATATTCTCTATCTGAATACATGTAGCATTTGTTATGAAGCAACTAAGTAAGCATTGTGAAGTGTAGAACATACCTTTATTGAAGTTAGAGAAAATAACTCCTTATTAGCATAATGTTGCGTCCAATTGAATTCGAGGTGCTGCTTAATTTGTTCAGCGATTTAAGGAACTAAAGGAAAATAGGATAATGTTAAAACAATAAGGGAATACAAAATACAAAGGAAATAAGGTAACAATCTAACAGTCTCACTAGGATGCAACAATAGATTTGCTGAAAAAGATGTATGTTAGAGTAAGGAAAAAATAAAGTTCAAGTGTAGCACTAATACAAAATGTTGATACCCTTGCATGTCTCTCACTGGAGTAATGAATAGTTCACCATTAAAGATCACAAAGCTCGTAGGTGACAGCAATTTGAGCGAGGAGCAAAGAAAGTAAAATGTTCAAAACTGCAAAAAGATGAAATGGAAGAGTCCAAAGATCACTGAATCCACCAAAAAAAATTAATAAGCAATAAAAGTCACACAACAAAGTATTAAGGGATACCAAAAAACTTGAGTACAAGCTTCAATTGATGGAACTAATTAGTTCAAGCTAGTTGCATTTTTTAGAAGACAAAGATAATTGTGAGAATTTTAGTTCTGCTAACAATGTTATTATTTATCTCTTGGCACTTGTTATATAATTTTACAGAAAATGCATTCAAAATACATGAATATACAATTCCAAAAATTCTTTCACATCCGATTCTTTCTGGTTTTTTTTTCAAACAAAAAATTAAATACGAAAAAAAACAAAAATGAAAAGCGTCCATTGTCTAATGGATAGGACAAAGGCCTTCTAAACCTTTGGTATAGGTTCAAATCCTATTGGACGCAATTTATTTCCATGTATATATTTTTTAGATTTCGATAGCAAGAAAGACTGTTTGAATATTTGAATCCAAGACGCTTGATTCCTTTTTTTATTAA
>MU690396.1:7257-66489 GCA_026770625.1 Nicotiana glauca
TTTTTAAAATAGTAGTTTTTTTGTATTTACAATTTAATCCATTATAAAGTACACTTATAGAGGGTAAAAATGACAAACGACATTTCGCTAAAGGTATTCGCGCTTTTAATATAATATAGATTTATACAATATTGTATAAGTGTGCATAAACACTACCTACGCAAATTTACACCAGAAAATACTTTCTGCCCATCACCACATTACAGTTTTCGGTGGTTGTTGGTGTTGAATTTTTCCGGCGAGGTTTTGGCATTCAAATTTGGACTTTAACCAGTAGCAAAGGATGAAACAAAAACTAAGAGAAATAAGAAAATATAAGACGAGGTCGCCGGAGATGCTCCTTTAGGCAAGATCTGATAGTTTTAGGCCAGATCTGGTAGTTTTTAGACTTATACACCAAATTTTATTGAGGTTCCTTAACCTCTTTTTGTCAATTAACTCAAAAATCAAAATCTAATTGACATAAAATGTGAAGATTATTACGAGTGTGTATAAAAAATTCTTTAATTTTTAGAGAGAAGGAAGAGAGAGAAGCAAGTGAAGAAAGGTTGGAATGAAGAAAGAAGAAAAGAAAAAAACTCTAGAAATATAATTTTAATAACGGGCTAAAGACTGAAAAATTTCTTTTAAAATCAAATCGGATAAAGGCTTCAAGGCTATTTTTAGTTGGGCTGCAATTGATTAAATACTTAATTCTTTCGTTCGGAAAAGGCTGAAAGCGCACTAGTCAGTCACTACGTTCCAATATCCCAAAGCCGGTTGCGTTCCGTCATCAGGAAGATTTTTCTATAGTAAAACTATCGACAAATATCAGCCCACACACAGACACATACTGTTGAGTGAGAAAAGTGCGGTGTGGATAAGAAGATGATGAGGAGGTCATTCGGTGGTGGCGGCAGAGGCATGGGTGGAGGAGGCGGCAGCAGCGGCGGCGGCGGCGGCATGGGCATGTTAAGAGCCGTTCAAAGAGCCGTCAGGACAGGTGGCACAGTTAGCGGTGCCGCCCAAGAGCCCTTCTCTCATTCAACCACCACCGCTAAAACTACACGAACAGCAACAAGTACTACAAGCCACGCCTTCAACAACAAAGCAAATACTACACTTTCTCTCTCCTCTTCATCACCTTTATCCACTCTCAATAACCAGCTTCCTTTATCTGCTACTGCTTTTGCTCCCGCTTGGGATTCTTCTACGTATAACACGGACGAATCTGAAGACTGGGATTGTTTAGAAGAATGTGAGGATGACGAAAGGGTGAATATTTTATTTCATGATTATATTCTGGGTACTGTTCCATCAACTGACGAGGTTCATAATGCAGTTTCTGCTCTTCAGCAGTGAGTTCCTGTGTATTCCTTTTTCTTCCATATTACGCTTCTCTTATTCGATCAAAATTTTGAGGTATTTCTTGAAATTAAATGGCATTTTCTTCTATAACTACTTCATTTATAGTACAATGAGATCATAAACAAGTTTCTTTGTTTTCTACAAGTACAAAAAGTTTTCAATGCGGGGAGAATCTATAGAAGGCAATAGTGGGAAAATCCCAAAGAAAGATATTGTCAAACCTCTTTGACTAAATGCGGGAGTTTACTGAAGTTGGACATTCTTAATGTGACATAAAAAGTTTTTTTGTTCTAGTAAGTGATGATAATGTGACTAAAATCTGTTCAAAGTTAAATTGTTAGCAAAATTGTGCCAGATTACCAGCTATATGTACCCTGATTTGTCAATGCGACATTGATAGATAACTAGATAAATGAGAGACACGACCGTGCTCGCAGAGGCAGATGCAATATGGCTTCAACTAAACCCAACATTTTTAGCTCTAAAAGTAAATATATTTGTGAAAAATAACTAAATTTTCATTAAATATTGAATTCTAAGCTCATTATTTCATAAGTATAATGAGCAAGCTCAAATTGATGTAACATGAAAGTTAAGGTTCAGTAGTTAAATATAAAGATTGAATGCATCTAGTTTAAATCCCAGATCCCCTCTGCCTGCTTGTTTGTGAGAATTGGTACTAATGGACATCCAGAAGATATGTCAGGATGCATCAGTTTGGCCCATAAAAAATTATATGTCAAACCTGTTTGTGGCAGCGAATTCTGATGCTCAGTTGGATAAATATCAAGCTATAAATAACCTCCGTTATTTTCCAATTGCAAGCTGCGTGTCCTTTTGGTTGTCTATAGTTATAAAGTGCCATTAGTTGTAACTGAGTTTCTTGTAAAATTATGCCTAAAGTCTTTCCCCCATTGAGCTCTCAACTAGAATGCAGATTTAACTAATTTTAGAATCTTGGTAACAGTCATGCAGAAACTCTACCTGATAAGTATCTCATGATAAGCTAACTTTGGCTGGCCTTTTCTCTTCTTCTTTATCTGAAGTATAGCCCGAGGAATTCAATAATATGAATTCCTGGTAACAAATAAGTGCGACATCCTGTCCACATTAAAAGAGTATATTGAAGAGCTGTTTAGAAGTCTGCTAGGCAGTATCTTTAATTAGCTGAATGACTCATTCATGGTGCTACAGAAGTGTTATAATTGCTATATCCTTCTTGATATCTCCAAATAATTTATTCTTCTCTTATATAGCTGTAGATAATAATCTTAATCTTTGTTGTCTCTATTATGAAGATTTACTTGCTTCTGCTTAATATTGTTGGACTTCCTAGGGTCCTTGAGCCATCCTATTTTTCTTATTCCACCAATGACGGTCTTGGTTACAACCCAAATGAGGATAAAACAGATGAACTTACTAGTTCAATTAATCTGATGCGCGAAGTCTCTTCCAGTGGATCCGTGTCTGATTGGATTGAACCGTCTATGCATATTTGTAATTCAAAACTGTTGCAGTCTTATGGATCTAACCGGGTATTTGATGCTTTCCACATGCTGCAGACTGAACCTTCTATTCAGGTACCTTACTAGTGTGCCTTCAGGATTTCTTTGAAATTGATTAGTGGACACATGGATATCAGAAATAGTTGCTTAATATCATATCTTAATTTGATTGTTATTTTTGTGAAATAACAAGTCGTCTAGACCTTTTGAAATAAAATCTGAATCCTCTTAATGAGTTATTTTCAATAAATGAGGTGGTGGCTAAACAGACAAAGCTCTTGGAGAAAAGTAGTAGAAGTAATTTCTCAGTTACAATTGTATTAGAGTTCATGTAGTTTTTGTTGTTCGTAACTTATTGGCTCGCAAGATTATGGAGGAAATAGACTAAGATATTTTTTGAGTGGTGCTAGTATGGTCTGAGTATCCATCATTTCATTTCATGATCAGTTTATGGTGATCTGGAAATTCCCTCTCGATCTTTTGCAGAAAATGGTCATTTCACTGTCTTCTGACAAAGCTGTTTGGGATGCTGTTTTGAATAATGAGGCGGTTCGGGAAATCAGAGATTCTCTAAAACAAGGTTTGTCTTCTGACAAAGATATTGCATACAGTATATCTTAGGACATTACTTATACAAGTTGTGATTGGAGAAGATAAATGATTTTAACAATAACACCAGCAACAGAAATCCCTTGTCCCTGTTTATAACAAGCCATAATTCAGAGTTGTCAATAGTACAGTTGATATATTTTGACTACTCTATATTTTAGTTGATGCAGCCGATAATGGCTTACAAGCTGAAAGTTCTGAGGAGGGTTTTGATAAGTCTAATAGGTCTGATGGGACAGCAGACATAATCAGTTGGATTATTGTGAACACTAAGGGAAAGGTGACGGAGATAGTTGAGAAGATCATAGAGTTTGTGAATGAGTGGTTTCAGCCTCCTGAAGAGGAGAAGGCATCTCAAGGGAATAGTGATCCATTTGATGAAAAGCTGAGAACTTCCTTCTTCCTTTCTGTCGTAGTTTTGCTGATTGTGGTTGTTGCTCGAGCACAATGTGCGTAGTCATCACAATTTGACGACATGACAGTTGGTAGCCCCCCCCCCCCCCCCCCCCCCCCCCCCTTCTGTACTTTTGAAAGTGGGGAGCTACAGATTACCGTCTCTATACTTGAGACAAGAAACCAATATGGTTTTTTCTTGTGTACAAAAAATAAATGGTCTACTCGGATTTTTTATGCTTTTGTGGATTTAGTCAATTTTATTGTTCTCAGTACTGCCTCCCCCCTTCCCACCTCCCACCTTTCCGCCTTGTAGTGTGGTATTTAGCTCCTTCTCGTACTGTCAATGTGTGGAAATCTGGATTAAACATTCAGGACTTACTCTAACTTATTATTGTGTTGGTAGTATGAAAGAATTACTATCTTCCAAGACGCTGGTAATCAGCTGAAGCCAGCTGCTGAAACCATTTATACGATTGTCTGAAGAAAGCCAGGTGCCGTAGGTAAGCTCCGCGCGGAGCATTGATTTCCATTAAGAATAGGCTTGCTCTGTGTTGATATCCGATAACTAGTAGATTAGCTCAATCTCTCAATCACCTATCCTGTGCTCTTCCTCAACTGCAGCTTGAGGTGCATTTAGTTGTCGTTACATGAGACTTAGAATACCTCCACACTATGAAATGATCGATGCTAGCCTCTTTCTTCCTTTTTGTAATAGTAGGAATATGAGCTACTCTGGTTAGACAAGTGAATGACCTTGGGCATTCTATCTGCTTGTTCGAAGCGTCTCGTGTCTAGTGGCTAAAATTGATACAAGTGAGTATGCCCCCGTTAAAATTAGCTGCGAAAGTATTTATGATGTCATCACCGCAAATAAATGTATGAATCCTTCTTACCCTGGCAACAAGAATGAATATATTTTATGCGTGAGAAGAAGAATACTGAAACTGAGATCAAGCACTTTATGTTCTCGTAGAGCCATACTCTTACGAAAAAAAATTATAATGAAACCGGATGAAAATATGGGAAGAAGATGGGGTAGCAATGCCAAAGTATCACCAGTTATGCCAACTTTAAACATTAAGGCCTGCCAACTTAAGTCTATAGTTACCTAACTCCCTACCTGAATGTCTGAACTCTGACTTCATTCAAATTGATGTTCTGAATCAAACATATTAGTTACGTTTGTAGTTAGGCTTGCGTACGTCTGAAGCTTTTTTAAACTTCATCTTGTAGGTTGAAGTTGATTCACAGACAGCTAAATGTCAAATTAGATACTTCTTAATCTTTCGCTATGAACCTTCAAGTGGTCGTCTGTGCACTTGCCCCTGGTTCGATCAAGATGATGTTCGCTAGACATTATTGAACGTCCAGTGCCAAAGTCAGTGAATGGGTAAGTCGTCAATCCTTGGACTATGGAATGTACTTTATCTACTGGGTTATGGGAGAGCATTTTACCAGAAGTTTCTAATCTACCCTTGTGCGATTCGGTGCAGGGCGGACGATTTCGAACTGTGAAATGTGGCTTTCCTTCGCTAGGACTAGTATTCGCAGAACCCTAAATCGCAGAACCCTAACATTTATAAAAAGTCAAGATCTCATAACAAAATCAATGATGGTTGGTTATAACCTTTACATATTTTTACCAAACGGCATATATATATATATATATGTATATGGCTTAGTAAGAAATGCACATGACATGTGATAAAAGAATTGATATGGGTATGTTTTTTCTGCGTAACAATTGACCCAACACATCTGAAAACTAGAGTGGATAGTTGCCGATGTTGTAGCTCACTCAACTTGGCGCGCGGTGCCGTGCTCTTCACCTTGATTCAACCTCAGGTATGCCAATAACAAGCATCAACAATCCGTTACCATCTCAACCAGTTAAAATACATGGCCACTTCTCCGTCTTTTCCTCTCTGTTAGTCACCCCTCCCTTTACCCTGATTAGTCAACCTCTCTTCTTCTTCACCTTGCAAGTTATCTTAGTTCCAACTTACTTCATCTTTTTAATATCATTTTCAAGTCATTGTATCTCTATGTAAGTTAAATATCAATTAATTACCCACTTCTTTCCAAATGTAATATACTGTCGCAGCTTTAGTGATGAGGTCACTTAATTCTGACTAAAATTAGACCACATTAACTTGTAATTTAAGTAGTGGCGTAGGTAGCTAAGTACAGCTGACGAGTTACTGCATAATTTCTGCCATTCTTTCAACTGAAAAGGTCCAAATACCCATGGACTTTACGATAAGTTATATATATAACACTCGTTAAAAGTTTGGCCCATATCCAACCTTGCCGTTACACTATTAGCCTGGATACCCCCTTTGTTTTAAACGGAGCCAAATACCCCCCTGAACTTTACGATAAGGTCTATATATAACCCCCCGGATACCCCCTTTGTTTTAAAATTTTGGCATATAAGGTCTATATCTTAAACTATTTGTCCTATTAAATAATTATTTAAAAATCTTCTTTTAATTTTTCTTAAACTCATAAGTTCACATAAATTGATCTACATGGAATACAATATTTTAGATGTATTTTTTTTCAATGCACCTATGAGCAGACAAATTTTTTTTGTCGATAAATGTTTAGGTAAATAATGCCGGCAGACAAAAATTATCGATAATTTTATTCTAATTGTTGCGCAGGGACAGAAATGTAAGTTTTGAGAATGGGTACATGATGAACTTCCGGGGGGTATTTGGCCCCGTTACTGTTCATTATTTTTTTAATATTATTTATTATTTAATCTTTTAGTTTATCTCTTTATATACCTAATTATGTTTATGTAATGTCTTTTTAATATTAATTTTACATCTTAACTTTGGTATATAATTTTGATAAATTAATTTTCGTGTATTTATTATTTTTATGTAAAATTGTAAGTTAATGCGTGAACCAGGTCCAGGTCTTGTATTTGGCATTCCCGATGTTGACATTTTTATTATAAGTTATAATTGTAAAAAAAATATATAATTATCTCAAAAAATGAATGGTGCAAATATAAAATATTAGATGTTGCTAAAATTGAAAGGTGCGAATATAAAATATTAGATGTTTCTAAAATTGAAAAGTTAAGATTGAAAAGACATTAAATGAAAATACATGTATTTAATTAATCTTGTATCGCAATGATTTCACTTTTATTTGAATTATTAGTTAATCTATAATAACTGCTTACAAATTATATTATTTAAAATTTTATGGAATTGTTTTAATAGAAATTACAAATTAATAAAAATAAAAGATAGAATTTATTTAATAGAAATTAAAAAATAAAATTGAAATAAAAGATAATAATATAATATAGAAAAGAGAGAAGAATAAAAAAAAATTTGGAGAAAAAATGAGGGAATAGTTCATCATCCTAAAGTCCAAGGGGTTATATATAGACCTTATCGTAAAGTTCAGGGAGGTATTTGGCTCCGTTTAAAAAAAAGGGTATCCGGGCCAATAGTATAACGGCAAGGTTGGATATGAGCCAAACTTTTAACGAGG
This sequence comes from Nicotiana glauca, assembly GCA_026770625.1. Lineage (NCBI taxonomy): Eukaryota > Viridiplantae > Streptophyta > Magnoliopsida > Solanales > Solanaceae > Nicotiana > Nicotiana glauca. Next base: position 14,631 of record MU690396.1, read on the forward strand.
ATTATATATAGACCTTATCGTAAAGTACACGACTTTGGACCTTTTCCGTTCTTTCAAACATCCACAGCTAGTCGTCAAAAAGTAGTTAACAATTTTTTCCACATCACATGTGCCCAGTTCTTGTATCATTTTTTCACATAATGAACCAAGGAGTTCTCATTTTTCACAAAATGAATGAGGAATTCTCCTTTTCTATTTTCGATGTTCACATCCACAACTAGATTGTACGAACCCAGTTGCCAATGTGCCAGTCAACACAAGTGGAAGCAGTTCATTCTTGTAGAAGATCTTTAATTCCAGTTGCCAAATCAGTCGGAAGTTCGAGACAAGGAGAATCACTTAAATTTTGATTGAGACATCCAGAGTAGACATGATAGATATACTTAAACTCGATCGTATTATACTGGAGTTCTAACTTAGAATTCTAGCATAATATCACGGAGTTCCAGCATAAGTACACAACTCCAAAATAATATACTGGAGTTCCAGTATATCGGTCCAGCATAATATGCTGGAATTCATACACAGGTGCACCGAACTCCAGTATATTATATTGGACCGATCTCTATTGCAGCAAAATAGTGGCTATTTTTTATTGACTTGGTAAACGCTGACTATTTTTGAATGGCCAGTCCGAAAACTGGCTATACCGTGCTATTTCTACAGTCAGATCTCTCTATAACAATATCCATATATAACAACCATTCACTACAAATTCCTAGCTTTTCTCAGAATCAATTTTTTATGTTATATTTTGCCTCTCTATAAAAGCATTTGGCCTATAACAGCAACAACCATATTTATTGTCACGAACCAATTCCCGAACCCGATCGTGATGACGTCTCTCGTGAAGACAAGGTCAGCCAAACCAAAACAGAACACCTCTTTTAAGCAGTTAAATGCCAGAAACAGTTATTAAACATGATATAATAGTTATAATTTGCGGAAGTAACGATAATGACAGAATAAACCATCCCGACACAGTCCAAAACCGGGTGTCACAAGTCATGAGCAGCTAAGAAATCCAGATACAAGTCTACTGAACACTAAATCTGATACAATAGTTCTAAGAACATGAAAACGATAAGATAGGGGAGGCACGGGGATGCGGACGCTAACAGCTACCTCGTAGTCTCCAAATCACTGCATGGACTGGAAGGATCAGCACTCAGGAGCGGACTCTGTTATGCCTGTATCTGCACACACGACACATGGAGTAATGTGAGTACTCCGACCTAGTGAGTAATAAGCATAAATAATGACTGAAAATAAGAAATCACGGAAAAATACAGAGTAATCTATAATGAGGCAGATAAAACAAGTAACATGGAAGCAATAAACCAATTAAAACGATATACAGTAGTTCTACAACAGGTAAGCAATTAAGCGACAGACAGTTAAAGCAAGTCAGCACATATAACAGTGTCATATAGTACTCGTTGCGGCGTGCAGCCCGATCCGTATATCGCTGCGGCGTGCAGCCCGATCCATATATCTCATCGACGACGCTCATTAGGGGTGTACAGACTCTAGGAGGGGCCCCTTACGGCCCAAGCGCAATATCAAGCCATCTCGTGACATAAAAATCTAGGTACTCGGCCTCATATCAGTATCAGTATAACACTGTTGCGGCGCGCACCCCGATCCCATAGTATCCTCACATCTGGTCCTGGGCCATACTCAGTCTAGAATTCACATAAGCCCTACGAGCATTAGTAAAATAGTAGTTCTCAGCCCAAAACATCATTTAATAAATTATTTTATCCAAAAACCGAGTAGAAGTGGCTGAGTTGTAAAACAGTAGAAAACAGTACGACTGAGTTCAAGTAGTAGGTCAAAACAGTGAGAAAATAGTGATAAAAATTCCCGGAGGGTTCAAATAGTTGGCTCGAAGCCCAAATATGGCAATCAGTCCAAATAATGATGATAACAAATAAGTTTCAATCAAATACGCGGTAAAAGCGTCAATCGGAATGGACCAAGTCACAATTCCCAATAGTAAGCGACCCCACGCCCCTCATCAGGCGCGTGTCTCACCTCAATATAGCACTACGATGTGAAAATCTGGGGTTTCAAACCCTCAGAACATCAATTACATTCATTACTCACCTCGAACCGGCTAAAACTCTAGCTCGCGACGCCTTCTCTAGAATCGGCTCCACGCGCGTCGAATCTATCCAAAATCAGAATGAATATGTCACAATATTCTAAGGGAACAAAACCCAAGCAAAAATAATCAAAAAATATCAAAAATCCTGAAATTAGCAAAACCCGGGCCCCAAGCCCGTTTCTCGAAACTCAGAAATTTTCACATCAACGGGTTCCTTATCACTCCACGAGTCTATCCATATAAAGAACACCAAAATCGCAGTCCAAATGACCCCTCAAATCCTAAATTAAAATTTCAAAATTTCAAGCCCTAGTTCTTCCATTTTTGTTCAAGTTTCCATGAATTTCTAGCAAGATTTCACAATAGAATCACGTTTTAGGTTCAAAACTCTTACCTCCAATCGATTCTCCTTGATTCCCTCTTGAATGTCTCTCAAAAAGCTCTCAAAATACTCAGCTATGGAGGAAAAAATGGCTCAAAGGATGAAATATTTTATAAACTTTCTGCCCAGCTCTGGAATTCCTTCTTCGCGAACGCGATCAAACCCACGCGTTTGCGATGCACAATTTATCTTGACCCAAAAATAACTCTTCGCGAACGCGGCACCCTACCCGCGAACGCGATGCATTAGACCTTTGAACCTACGCGAACGCGATCCTTCTTACGCGAACGCGTAGAGCAAACACTCATGGACCTTCACGCGCCAATTTCCACTATGCGAACGCAACTCCCCTCACGCGAACGCGAAGCACCAGCCTTTAGCCTTGTGCGAACGCGAGGCTCCAAACGCGAACGCGAAGACCAAACTCAGGCCACTCCAAAATCGTTCTACGCGATCGCGAGGGACCTCACGCGATCACGAAGGCCAAAAAAACCATCTGCAACTGCTATTGCAATTCTGTAACTTCTCAACATAGAAATTGGCCCGTTTGACCATCCGAAACTCACCCGAGGCCCTCGGGACCTCAATCAAAAGCACCAACACATCCTAAAACCTCATTCAAACTTTCTCCAAATATCAAAACACCTCAAACAACACCAAATCCATCAATTCACATCGAATTTAAGCCTAAGTTTTCTAAAAAAAAAACTTCTGAAATGCGCTTTCGATCAAAAACCCAACCAAACCACGTCCGAATGACCTGAAATTTTGCACACACATCCCAAATCACATATCGAAGCTACAGCAACTCTCAAAATTCCATTCTGACCTCGAATCAAATTCTCACATATCAACCGGAATTCGCCAAAATACTAACTTGGTCAATTCAAGCCTGATTCTACACCGAACATCCAAAACCAATTCCGATCACGCTCCTAAGTCACAAATCACCTCCCGAAGCTAACCGAACCATCGGAATTCACATCCGATCCCTCTAACACATAAGTCAACATCCAGTTGACTTTTTCATCTTTAACCTTCTTAAAAGAGACTTAAGTGTCTCATTTCTTACCAAAACCACTTCGAACGCAAACTATTCGACTTGACCACATAAAACATCGATAACGAAGCATAAAGAAGCAAAAATGGGGAAACAAAGCGGTAACTCATGAGACGACTGGCCGGATCGTCACATCTTCCTTAACTTAAACAAACGTTCGTCCTCGAACGAGTCAAGAAACATACCTGAAGCCTCAAATAGGTGAGGATATCTGCTCCGCATCTCTCGCTCGGTCTCCCAAGTAGCCTCCTCCATGGGCCGACCTCTCCACTGCACCTTCATTGAAGCTACATCCTTTGACCTCAACTTCCGAACCTGACGCTCCAAAATGGCTGTTGGCTCTACATCATACGTCAAATGACCCACCAACTGAACCGTACTGAAATCCAGAACATGGGATGGGTCTCCAATATACTTCTGGAGCATAGAAACATGGAAAACTAGGTGCACACTCGACAAGCTAGATGGCAGGGCAAGCTCATAAGCCACCTCCCCGATCCTTCGAAGTACCTCAAAAGGCCCAATTAACCGCGGACTCAACTTCCCTTTCTTTTCGAATCTCATAACGCCCTTCGTGGGCAAAACCTTCAACAGGACCTTCTCATCGACCATGTAGGATACATCTCGAACATTCCTATCTGCATAACTCTTCTGCCTCGACTGCGTCGTACGGAGTCTCTCCTGAATTACCATCACTTTATATAAAACATCCTGAACCAAATCTGTCCCCAATAGCCTAGTCTCACCAGGCACGAACTACCCAACCGTAGATCTACACCGCCTCCCGTACAAAGCCTCATATAGAGCCCTTTAAATACTCGACTGGTAGCTGTTGTTATAAGAAAACTCTTCAAGCGGGAGAAACTGATCCCATGACCCTCTGAAATCAATAACACAGGCGCGTAGCATATCATCCAATATCTGAATGGTGCGCTCGGACTGCCCGTCCGTTTGAGAGTGAAAAGTTATGCTCAACTGCACCTGGGTACCCAACTCTCGCTGAATAAACTTCCAAAACTAGGAAGTGAACTGAGTGCCCCGATCTGATATGATGGAAACTGGGACACCATGCAACCAAACAATCTCCCGAATATATATCTCTACCAGCCGCTCTGAAGAATAAGTAGTGCATACAGGAATGAAGTACGCGGACTTGGTCAGCCTGTCTACAATCACCCAAATAGCATCGAACTTCTTCAAATTCTGAGGAAGTCCAACAACAAAATCTATAGTGATCCTCTCCCACTTCCACTCAGGAATAACCATCTGTCGGAGCAAGCCACCCCGTCTTTGATGCTCATATTTAACCTGCTGACTATTGAGACACCGAGTTACAAACCCACAATATCTTTCTTCATTCTCCGCCACCAATAGTGTTGTCTAAGATCCTGATACATCTTCACGGCACCCGGATGAATAGAATACCGCGAGCTATAGGCTTCCTCCAATATCAACTCCCGAAGCCCATCCACATTGGGCACGCAAATCCGGCCATGCATCCTCAACACTCCATTATCACCAATGGTCACATATCTGGCATCATCATGCTGAACTTTATCCTTAAGGACAAGCAAATGCGGATCATCATACTGGCGCTCTCTGATGTGATCATATAAAGAAGATCGAGAAAAAACGCAAGCCAACACCCGATTGGGCTCCAAAATATCTAATCTCACAAACCGATTGGCCAAGGCCTGAACATCAACTACAAGGGGTCTCTCCCCAACTGGAATATATGCCAAACTCCCCATACTCATTGCCTTTCGGCTCAAAGCATCGGTCATTATATTGGCCTTTCCCGGATGGTACAATATGGTGATATCATAATCCTTAAGCAACTCCAACCATCTCCACTGCCTCAAATTAAGATCCTTTTGCTTGAACAAATGCTGAAGACTACGATGATCAATGAATACCTCACAAGATACGCCATACAAGTAATGCCTCCAAATCTTCAATGCATGAACTATAGCAACCAACTCCAAATCATGAACAGGGTAGTTCTTCTCATGGGGATTCAACTGACGAGAAGCATAAGCAATAACTCTTCCCTCCTACATCAATACACAACCAATCCCAACTCTCGAAGCATCACAGTACACGGTTTATGAACCTGAAGCTGATGGCAAAACCAACACTGGAGCTGTGGTCAAAGCTGTCTTGAGCTTCTGAAAGATCTCTTCACACTCGTTCGATCATACAAATGAAGCACCCTTCTGAGTCATCTTGGTCAAGGGCGATGCGATAGATGAGAATCCCTGAACAAACCGACGATAATAGCTTGACAAACCAAGAAAACTACGAATCTCTGTGGCTGAGGACAGTCTGGGCCAACTCTGCACCACCTTTATCTTCTTTGGATCAACCTGAATCCCCTCACTGGATACCACGTGTCCTAAGAATGCCACTGACTTGAGCCCAAACTCACACTTGGAGAACTTTGCATAAAGCTTCTCCTCCCTCAATCGCTGCAACACAAGCCTCAAATGCTCCGCATGCTCCTCCTGACTATGCGAATATACCAAAATATCATCAATGAAGACTATAACAAACGAATCAAGATAAGGCCGGAACATGCTGTTCACCAGATGCATGAACGCTGCTGGGGCATTAGTCAGCCCAAAAGACATAACCAGGAACTCATAGTGACCATATCTTGTCCTGAAGGCTATCTTGAGAATATCTAAATCCCTGATCTTCAACTAGTGATAACCCGAACGGAGATCAATCTTGGAAAACACCCTTGCTCCCTGAAGCTGGTCGAATAAATCATCAATGCGAGGCGGAGGATACTTGTTCTTAATTGTTACCTTGTTAAATTGCCTATAATCGATGCACATTCTCATAGTGACATCCTCCTTTTTCAAAACAAAACTGGCGCACCACAAGGTGACACACTAGGCCGGATGAACCCCTTATCTAGGAGTTCCTAAAGTTGCTCCTTTAACTCCTTCAACTCTGTTGGTTCCATACGATATGGAAAAATAGAAATAGGCTGAGTGCCCGGCAACAGGTCAATACTGAAATCAATATCCTTGTCTGGCGGCATGCCCGACAGGTCTGCAGGAAATACATCAGAGAAATCCCTCACAACTGGGACAGAATCAATACTAGGAGCCTTAGATCCAACATCCCTCACAAAGGCAAGATACGAGAGATTACTCTTCCCAACCATAAGCTGGACTTTCAAGAAAGAGATCACTCTATTGGGAACATAATCAGTCATACCACGCCACTCGATTCGCGGTATATACAGCATAGCCAAAGTGACTATCTTAGCATGACAGTCTAGAATAGCATGACACGGAGATAACCAATCCATGCCCAAAATGACATCAAAATCTACCATGTTTAATAGCAATAGATCCATTCGGGTCTCCAGATCCCCAATAGTCACTACACACGACCGATACACACGGTCCACAACAACAGTATCGCCTTCCGGGGTAGATACATGAACAGGCAAGGCAAGAGACTCCTGGGGCATATCCAAATAATGAGCAAAATACGATGACACATAAGAATAGGTGGAATCGAGATCAAATAATACAAAGGCATCTCTGTGGTAGACTGAAACAATACCTGTAATGATAACATCTGAAGCAATAGCATCTGTCCTGCCTGGAATAACATAGAAACGAGCCTGCCACCGCTCGATCGACCTCCCCCTCTAGGGAGACCCCTGGCTGTCTGATCTCCACCCCTAGCTGGCTGGGCGAGTGGTGAAGTAACTGGAGGAGAAGTCGAGGGCTGACCCCTCTGCTGAAGTTGACCACCACGAAGTCGAGGGCACTACCTCCTCATATGTCCAAACTCTCCGCACTCATAACAACTCCCCAGTGCTGGATATGGGGACTGAATGGAACCCCTGGCACCGGAGTGGCTGGCAAATGCACTCGGCGCAGAAAAACCCTAAGATGATAGGGCACGAGATAAACTCAGAGCTGGGAGGGAGCTGAGTGAAGGCTGGCTTTACTGAGACCCATGATGACAACGACCTGAAGATGCCCCATGATAATCTGGACTAGCCGACTGAGCAGGCCTGAAAGAACGACCTCTACCATGTTGGAACTGGCCCCTGGAAGGAGCACCACTGTAACTGCCCGATCCATGAGGCCTCTTGGCCTCCCTCTCCTCTAGCTCCCGACAGCGAACTGTCTCAATCTCACAAGATATATCCACCACCTCCTCGAATGTAGCACCCAATACTCTCTCTTTAGTCATTAGAATACGGAGATGGTAGTTAAGGCCATCCATAAATCTCCTGATCCTCTCGCGATCTGACATAATCATCCAGGTGGCATGACGAGCCAACTCAGAAAACCTCATCTCGTACTGGGTCAAGGTCATATCTCCCTGCGTCAACCACTCAAACTGCCTATGCAGCTCCTCTTTGCGGGACTACGGTATATACTTCTCCAAGATAGTGGAGAACTGCTAGCAAGAAAGGGGTGCTGCACCGATAGGCCTACGCCTCTCAAAATCCTCCCACCAAGTAAAGGCAGCCCCAGTAAACTGAAAGGTGGTAAATGCCACACCACTGGACTCAAGAATTCATCCCGTATGGAGCATCTGCTGACACTTATCCGTAAAACCCCGGGCATCCTCGCCCTCAGCACCACTAAATAACGGAGCTTAAAGTCTACCAAACCTCTCAAGACGACGCTGCTCGTCATCCGGCATAGCTGGTACAATAAAATACTGATCTAGCGCAACCAGCTAGGCTGGAGGTGCCCCCGGTGTCTGTAGTCCCCGCACTACCTGCTCAGGTGTGCGAGCAGCGAGGGTCTGATTGCCTCCCCCGGCCTGCGAAGTAGCTGCTGCTGTGGTGGCTGAAACTGCCTGAGCCAGGCCAGTGCAAACTAACAAGATCTGTGCCAAGGTCTCCAGAAAACCCAGAATCACGATGGGCACAGCTGGGGCCTGAACTGATGCTGCGGAAGTCTGATCCGGAGATGGGGCAGTTGATGGATCAACAGGTGCTGCCCTCACTGCTCTGCCTCTACCACAACCACGACCGCGTCCACGGCCTCTGGTGGCCTTAGTGGGTGGCACTGGTGGTCGTCCACCTCATCCGGTAGCGCGAGTCCTCGCCATTAGCGAGAGAATAGAATAATAGAAGTTTAGCACTCGGATCAACAAGTTCGCACAACAAGAATTTCAAGAATATGAAGTTTTTTCCTAAAAGGTTTTGCAGCCTCTCGAGGATAAATACAGACGTCTCCGTACCAATCCGCGAGACTCTTCTAAACCCGCTCATGACTCGTGAGACCTAGTAACCTAGGCTCTGATACCAACTTGTCACGACCGAATTCCCGAACCCGATCGTGATGGCGCCTCTCGTGAAGACAAGGCCAGCCAAACCAAAATAGAACACCTTTTTTAAGCAGTTAAAAGAAACAGTTACTAAACATGATATAATAGTCATAATTTGTGGAAGTAACGATAACGATAGAATAAACCATTCTGACACAACCCAAACCAGGGTGTCACAAGTCATGAGCAACAAAGAAATTTAGATACAAGTCTACTGAACACTAAATCTGATACAATAGTTCTAAGAACGTGAAAATGATAATATAGGGGAGGCACGGGGTTTATGGACGCTAACAGCTACCTCGTAGTCTCCAACTCACTGCCTGGACTGGGACGATCAGCACTTAGGAGTAGACTCTGCTATGCTTGTATCTGCACACATAGTGTAGGGAGTAATGTGAGTACTCCGACCCAGTGAATAATAAGCATAAATAATGAGTGAGAATAAGAAATCACAGAAAAACACAGAGTAATCTATAATGTGGCAGATAAAACAAGTAATATGGAAGAAATAAACCAATGAAAACGAAATACGGTAGTTCTACAACAGGTAAGCAGTTAAGTAAAACACATTTAAAGCAAGTCAACACATATAACAGTGCCATATAGTACCCACTGCGGCGTGCAGCCCGATCCGTATATCGCTGGGGCGTGCCACCCGATCCATATATCTCGTCGACGACGCTCAGTGGAGGTGTACAGACTCCGGGAGGGCCCCCTTATGGCACAAGCGCAATATCAAGTCATCTCGTGGCATAAAAATCTAGACCCTCGACCTCATATGAGTATCAGTATAATACTACTGCGGTACGCAGCCAGATCCCATAGTATCCTCACATCTGGCCCTCGGCCATAGTCCAGAATTCACATAAGCCCCTCGGGCATTAGTAAAACAGTAGTTCTCAGCCCAAAACATCATTTAATAAATCATTTTAGTTCCAAAAACCGAATAGATGTGGATGAATTGTAAAATAGTTGAAAACAGTACGACTGAGTTCACGTAGTAGATCAAAAGAGTGAGGAAATAGTGATAAAAATTCTCAGAGGGTTCAAATAGTTGGCTCGAAGCCCAAATATGGCAATCAGTCCAAATAATGATGATAACAAATAAGTTTCAATCAAATACGCGGTAAAAGCGTCGATCGGGATGGACCAAGTCACAATCCCCAATAGTAAACGACCTCACGCTCCTCATCAAGCGTGTGTCTCACCTCAATATAGTACTACGATGTGAAAATCCGGGGTTTCAAACCCTCAGGACATCATTTATATTCATTACTCACCTAAAACCGACTAAAACTCTAGCTCGCGACGCCTTTGCCCCTAGAATCAGCCTCCACGCGCGTCGAATCTATCCAAAATCAGAACGAATACGTCACAATATGCTAAGGGAACAAAATCCAAGCAAAAACAATCAAAAAATATAAAAAATCCCGAAATTAGCAAAACACGAGCCCTAGGCCCACTTCTCGAAACTCAAAATTTTTTACATTAACGGGTTCCTTATCACTCTACGAGTCTAAAGAACACCAAAATCGGAGTCCAAATGACTCCTCAAATCCCAAATTAAAATTCCAAAATTCCAAGCCCTAGTTCTTCCATTTTTATTCAAGTTTCCATGAATTTCTAGCTAGATTTCACAATAGAATCACATTTTAGGTTCAAAAATATTACCTCCAATCGATTCTCCTTGATTCCCTCTTGAATCTCTCTCAAAAAGCTCTCAAAATACTCAGCTATGGAGGAAAAAATGGATCAAAATCGCGGATAAAATATTTTATAAACTTTCTGTCAAGCTCTGGAATTCCTTCTTCGCGAACGCGATCAAACCCATGCGTTCGCGATGCACAATTTATCTTGATCCAAATATAACTCTTTGCGAACGCGGCACCCTACCCGCGAATGCGATGCATTAGACCCTTGAACCTACGCGAACGCGTAGAGCAAAAACTCCTCGACCTTCATGCGCCAATTTCCACTATGCGAATGCAACTCCCCTCACGCGAACGCGAAGCACCAACCTCCAGTCTTCCGCTAATGTGAGGCTCCAAATGCGAACGCGAAGACCAAACTCAGGTCACACCAAAATACTTCTACGCAATCGCGAGGGACCTCACGTGATCGCGAAGGCCAAAAAAATCATATGCAACTGCTGTTGCAATTCTGCAACTTCTTAATATAGAAATTGGTCTGTTTGACCATCCGAAACTCACCTGAGGCCCCCGGGACCTCAACCAAAAGTACCAACACATCCTAAAACCTCATTCAAACTTGCTCCAAACATCAAAACACCTCAAACAGCACCAAATCCATCAATTCACATCGAATTCAAGCCTAAGTTTTCTAAAAACAACTTCTGAAATGCGCTTTCGATTAAAAACCCAACCAAACCATGTCCGAATGACCTGAAATGTTGCACACACATCCCAAATCACATGACGAAGCTACAAAAACTCTCGAAATTCTATTCCGACCCTCGGATCAAATTCTCACCTATCAACCGGAATTCGCCAAAATACTAACTTCGCCAATTCAAGCCTAATTCTACACCGGACCTCCAAAACCAATTCCGATCACGCTCCTAAGTCACAAATCACCTCCCGAAGCTAACCGAACCATCAAAATTCACATATGATCTATCTAACACATAAGGCAACATCCGGTTGACTTTTCTATCTTTAACCTTCTTAAAATAGACTAAGTGTCTCATTTCTTACCAAAACCACTCTGAACGCAAACTATTCGACTTGACCACATCAAACACGGATAACGAAGCATAAAGAAGCAGAAATGGGAGAAACAGAGCGGTAACTCATGAGACGACTATCCGGATTTACATTTATGACAGTACGTTCTTTGTAAAATTACTCGTCTATAACAACTATAAATATTACTAATAATAATTTTAAATATTTAAGCAAATATTTTATAACTTTAATGTACAACTTATAATAGCTATATATATTATCTTAAGGATAGCATTATATTCCATGAACATATGCACATCAAATATTTTTATAACTAAAGATCTATAAATGATATATTTTGCATTAGAAAAATGCCAAAATATACTTATCTATTTATACTTTTTGAAGATATGCATATTATTATTTTTTTTATTTGAAGATGTACACATGATATATCTTATATTGAAGATGTAATATGTAAATTTATTCTATTCGTATTTTTTAATTGTGTGCCTTAGAGTTTAAATATATGTGCGTTTAGTTAAGAATATTTTAATAATGTATTAGATTTCTTTAGCATTTAATTCATGAAATATTTATATCTTTTGAGATTTTAAATTTAAATATTTAATTAATCTTTTATATATAATATTATAAAAGAATAACAATTAGTTTTTGGATAATTTTTGTCTATAACAACCAAAATATATTTAAATATCACATGTTGTTATAGGCGTATAACAGTCATTCACTATAAAAACCAAAAAATTTCGGAACAAACAATGTTGTTATAGAAAAGTTTGACTGTGCCACCAGCTCACGGTTCTTTTAAGCAGTGCCCAATAACACGTGTTGCACATTTTACACTTCTATTTATCCCTAAACTTGATTGCGTCTAATTTTTCCATTTAAACGTGTGATGGAACTATCTTGCACCCTATCAATAAAGCATGCCTAATGGCATAAGATACAAATATTTAACATGTCTGATGATAGGCTATAATTGCGTATTTTAGTCGTTTATTACACTATAATTTATTGCACTTTAATTGAATTTGAGTTTTAACTGCTAGTGTTTTGCACTAACTGTGTGTCTTATGCCTTGTACGAGTGATTTCGAGCTATGTAAATGATATAAAATGAATTCAAGTGATTTAAAGCTTTGAAGTCTGAGTAAAATCACAAGGAATTAAGCCGGGATCGTGTTCGGGGATCAACGAATGATAGTTAGAACGAACGAAGAATCGAGTGGGCATATTGCGCATTGTCTAGTAAAATGGATATAACATTTTTTTTTTCAAAACTCCATTTGGTCTCCACAATATATGGTTGGAAAACTAACTCAAAGGGCAGTTTTTTTAAATTCCAAACGGAACATGGTGACAAATGCAGTCTAAACCGCAGACCTGGTCGCGGACTGAGGTAGTGCACTTATTAATATGCGCGGCCACTAGCGCGGTCACTAGTGTGCCCGTGCTAGTCCAGGCCTGGAAACTTGTCCTTTTTCACTTTGGAGAAGGTATAATTATTTTGGCCCAACCCTACTTGGTATATATACATGGAAAAACGGTATGTTGAAGAGGTGGGACAAATTTGAGACACAGATTCGACCTAAAGAGGCATAGACACAATAGGAGCAAGGCGGGAAATTCTTCTACGAGTTTTTCTTTCCTATTATTATTTTTCATTGTTGGTTATGACTTCTCGTATTGTAGTTTTACATACTATTATAAATAGTTAATTTTTTATCTAGGGTATTTTGATGGAACCTTTTGTAGGATAAATTCTTGTTATGTTTTTTTTTATATAATTGAGCCGTAGTATTTTCTCTATTTGTTCAACTATATTTTCTTGAGGTTGATTGAAGGGCCCTCAATTAGCTGGGCTTATTTAGTATGTATTACTCGGGAGAGATTGCATATTTAGGTAGTTGTTGAACAACATCACTCTGAAAGTATGTGAGAAATCAATAACCAAGGGTTTAAAGGTGGGATTACGGATAACGAAACCTTGGGTGCGATCTAAGTGAGCTGTAATTAAAGCCAGTTAGCGTAACTCGGAAGAGTATGTCTAGTAAATTAGAGTAATTACTCGGAAGAGAATTATAACACGCAGAGCGCTCATGATTGGTAGAGAATACTTAGGCGAAATTATAGAAGACATAGCAGGAAGGATTCCGATAATTGAAAAAATCATAACTCTAGACCTCCTTAATCTTTTCTCCAACATGTGGTATCTTTAGTGTTAATTTATTATTTTAATTTGTTTGTTAGTTAGTTAAACACAAGAATCTTAATGTCTATAAGTTAGCAATTGTTCAAGCTTGTCTTCTTGGTGATAGTGAACGACTGTAGCTAGGCCTTAGTTATCTGTGGGATTCGACTCCAGACTTATAAACCGGATTATATTTGCAACGACCGCTTAGTCCTTTTTATAAGGCATAGTTGGGTGTGATCAAATTTTGGCGATGTTGCTGGGGAACTAACGGTGTAGTTGTAGGTGTACATATTACTAAGTTTCGAGTTTGAACTTTTATTTTATTTTTTAGTATTTGATTTTTCATTTTTTTTATTTTAGTTTTATTTGTTTATTTGAGAAACATGGAATCATGGAATTATGCAAATTTGGATGTTGATAATTCTACTTTTAATCCTCCTTATGCATATTGTGAAGGAAACTACCCAGTGCAAAATTATCAAAATATTCCCCAGAGCGAGTTTTGTGCACCAACTCAATCTTATGTGTGGATTGTGTGTGATATGTGTGGTGGTCAAGATGGTCACTTTCATGGTTGTACTTATAGTTCTTATCTTCCCCCCAACCCCTTACTTTGATGGTTCTTCTTTTTGTTGTGAAGTTAATATGAACAAAGAACCCAGAGATGATGACCGAAAAGAGATCGAAGATATGTTAAAGTGTTGCATGGAACTATATGATAATAGACCACGACAGATACAAAGTCAAGAGGCAACTATTCGAAATTTGGAGGCTCAAGCGAATAAATTAATTGAACCTTGTAAAGCGCAACAAGTTGATATTGTGGATAGTAGCCAATATGAGCATGAATTGGCTGCAAAAATTGCCATTATACTGGAGCATTTAAAAAAATACGAGGATGATCTAGAGGAGAAGGCCTGAGTAGAACACCAACAATCAATCGAACTAGATTTTGAGTATGTCGATGTTGTAGAAGAGATATTAGAGTCAACCAAGGATATTGAGGATACATATTTAGTTGACTCTATTGTCATTAGTGTTGAGAATGTAGACAGTCCCAATGTTCATGTAGTTGAGCGCATTGGTCCACACTCCAAGCATTTTTCCACATTATATTTAGATGATGATATAGAAATAGAGTCGTCCGAGCCATTTGAGGAGTTAAGAAGTAAGGAAAAGATGCCTACGTTCTGGAATTCTTCGTTCCAGAAAGTCAGGAATATACATCTCATCCAAAGGTCAAGAAGTGCAGAACACTACATTGTTTTATTGGGATAGTCAGATTCATTCTACCACTCCATGAGCATGATCATAGAGCAGAATCAAAACTTGGGGCCCGATTCATAAGTTTAAAATGGAGGCAGAAAGTGATTCGCGTCGTGCCGCGACGTTAAATCAAGCGCTTGTTGGGAGGCAACCCAACTTTACTGCTTTTTATTTTTATTTTTTTATTTTAATTGTATTATTTTTGTAGTGGTGATTTTTGATATTCTAGGAGCATGGAAAGCAAAGCTATTGGAAGGATGCAACAGCAAATCAGATGGTTGGAACTAAGTGTGAGGTATCCGCACGAAGGACCAAGCCTGGGAGAAGTTTGAGTACCCCATGAACTGTTAGTGCTTCGGCCTTTGGCCTACCGGAGAGTTTCTTTTACCCTCTTATTAGTATGGTGTACATTGGGGACAATGCACAATTTTAAGTATGGGGTGAGGAGATTATCTGGGTGACTTTCTATGCTATTTTAGTTATGTTAGTTTAATCGAATAATTTTTTTTAAATAGAAATAATTGGACTTTTTCCGACAATGGATCTATTAGACAATTTTCTTGAGAGATTTAAGTCTTAAAAAAAAACAAAAAGATTTTTTTATGTTAGCTAGTGTAGTGATAATAGGCTACATAGACGATATTTACACCTTAATTATACCATGCTTTATTGTTGTTTTATAGGCTAAATGATAACAAAATGCTCTAATTGGTGTTCTTTTGCTTCGCAGGGACTAATCCAAGTTAGGAAGAACTATAGAGTTCTTTGGAGTCAATAATGTGGAAAAAACGTTCAATCAGGAAGCACTCGAGCTAAAAGAAGCAAAAAGAGGTTTGAGCGTGAAGCCACCGCAACTGCGGTGGACTGCGGCTGGACCGCGACAGGCTAAAGACGCGAGGCAGAATGTTTGTCTCTCATCACGGTCGCGTCGTGTTCTGTTGCGGCTGCGGTGAATTGTGCAGTTGCCAAAATTTTTGGACCAAAGTGTAACTCAGGGAAACTTATCCCAAATCCTTATAAACTCAAGAAGCTCGCCCAAGAAAGTTTCAAGATTGTTTTTAGACTACTTTGGAGGCAAGAACAAGTGTGAGAAGATCAACCAAATATTAGAGTCTTTCTATCTTCTCTTGATTATTGCAATTACACATTATGAACAATTTAGTAGTTTTATCTTGCTTTGTTATGAGTAGCTAAACATTTGATCTAGGGTTGATGGAACCAATTGTTGGATGAAATTTTGACTCAACTTTATTAATCGAGCCGGATTTAATATATGATTATTCAACTACGTTTTGTATGGTGATTATTCAACTACGTTTTGTATGGTGATTATTCAACACCACTTTTGGGTAATTGAAGAGATTCACTACTTGAACTTAAAAATGGGGTTAGAGATAACGAGACTTTGGTGGGATAATTCAGAGCTGCACAAATTATCAGCTAGAGTAGCTCGAGAGAATGCTCTAGTAAATTATCGTAGCTGATCGAGAGATAATTACGATAACCCATAGCCCATAATCCTCATAGAGTATTACGGCGAGATTATAGCAAAAGAGTTAAGACTTAAACTAGCAATTGGGGAAATCAATGCCCTAGACCTCTTTACCATTGAATTATCTTTGATTTAGCATATTGTTATTTTTAATATCATTTGAAGTAGTTAAACAAAAACCCAATCGCTATTGATAAAATCTTGCATCTGGAAATCGTTTGAATTGATAATAGCATTGACAAGAGTTGTAATAGATAGGTTAGTTCCCTGAGGATTCGACTTCGAACTTAAAACCGAATTATATTTGCAACGGCCGCATTGTCTTTTAGAAGGCATAGTTGGGCGTGATCAAATTTTGGCGCCGTTGCCGGGGATTTAACGGTGTTATTTATTACAACTTAGAAGTAGTGCTAGAATTATTAGTTTAGATCAATTTTCTAAGGTGTTAAACAATTTTTTTTCATTGAAATTCTCACATTTGAACTCTTGTGGGATTCATGTGTATGCCTAAAAATTCTTCGAGGACTGGCGAACTGCTTGAAGGACTCTCAGACTCCAAGAAAACATTCAAGGTATTGAATCATGCCAACAAGAAGAACAAACCATCACAACAAACACACCAACTTAAAATTGACATGGATGACGTAAATAACGTCAATGGAAACATCAGGGATGAGACAGCTGACCCAAACGTCAGAGTGGTGGCACCTCTTGTGCCAGAAGTTGCACTCTATGATTGGGCACAACCAATAGCTAACAACCTGGCCACTACCATTGTTGTGCCCCCAATACAAGTGGAGACATTTCAGATCACCAACAACATGCTTCATCTTCTGCAGAATAAGGGATTTTTCTCCGGGTCACTCATTGAAGACCCTCAACAACACTTGAAAAAATTTCTGTCGATTTGTGTGACCCAAAGGCAGCAAAATATGACCCCAGAAGCTATCAAGTTATTACTGTTCCGGTTCTCTGTGACTGGGGAAGCTCAGACTTGGTTGAATTCGCTCCCAATAAATTACATTCACCTGGAAGGAATTAGTCAAGCAGTTCCTGAATAAGTTTTACCCGCCCAACAAGACTGCAAGACAGATTGATGAGATATTGTAGTACAAGCAGCAGCCTACTGAGTCCTTGCAGGAAACTTGGGAAAGATTCAAAGGGATGCTAGTGAAGTGTCCCCACTATGGTATTCCATACCAGATGCTCGGCCACAGATTCTACATGGGGTTAGCAGACGATCTAAAGGACAATATAGATGCTTCAGTTGGGGGTGCATTTTTGAGTAAGACATTCACAGAGTGCAAAATCCTTCTTGACAAGATGTCCCAAAATTTGGGGTGGATGATGAGAGGTACAACACTGGCACTAATAGTGCATTCAGTTCATCTTGACCCAAATAATTCGCATACAGAGAACATAGCCACACTCATGACTCAGATGAGTATATTGACAAAGAAGATTGATGAGATGGGTACAAAGCAAGTGCATATTGTTGACACAACAAATGGAGGACTGTGTACACCCTGCATTAATCAGTCTTATGTGTGTTCGTGCAGTGGAGAAGGTGACAACCAAGGGTAAGAAAGGATATGAAATATGTCAACAACTTTGGGGGTCAGAGATAAGGAGGACAATAGTGGAGACCGGCACCAAATCAACATTAAAGACCAAATATGCCACAACCTGGAGGTATACAGCCCCAAGGCCAAATGGTGCCATATCAGAGATAACATGGCTATTCACTGTAGAACCAGCAATAGTTGACATATCAGCCACCTCTTCAACAACAAGATAACAACATGGTAGAGATCAGGGGTATGCTTCAACAACTCATTGGAATAAATGGTAAGATGCAGGAAAAGTTGGCAGTACATGACTCAGAGATAAAGAACATTGAAACTCAATTGGGGCAGCTATCCATGGTCTTAAACAACCGCCCCTAGGGAACATTTCCAGCAGACACGAACATTAACCCCAAGGGCAAAACCCGAATCAGCTGATGGCAGTAAGTCTCCGGAATGGGAGAGATTTAGACAGGGAGCAAGAAGATGCACAATCTAGCAAAGAGACTATGCCATCCACTCCAGTTCCATTGGAGGTAGATGAATCAGTAGAACTTACTAAAATGGTGGTTGAACAGGTTCAGGGTGATAAGGGTAATGCTAAATAGAGTGAACAAGCCGCAGAATGGGTGGTACCTCTTGTGCCACAGAACACCAATAGAGAGAAGCCACCAAACAGTGCACAAAGGGTGATATCTACACCATTCCCTCAGAGATTGGAAAAACAAAAAAAAAGAAGATCAATACAGGAAATTCGTGGAGATGCTACATCAAATTCAATTGAATATTCCTCTGATGGATGTTTTGAGGGAGATGTCATGCTATGCAAAGATGATGAAGGACCTAATGTCACAAAAAATTGATTTTCAGGACCTATCCACATTAACTCTGACACAGACATGCAGTGCAGTAGTGACAAGACTCATGGCTCAAAAGATGTCTGACCTAGGTAGCTTCACTATTCTGTGCACTATTGGGAGTTATGCCTTTGCAAAGGCATTATGTGACTTAGGAGCCAGCATAAACTTGATGCCTCTAGCCATATATACCAAACTGGGCATTGGCAGAGCTAGACCGACTTTGATGCTTTTGCAACTGGCTGACCGCACGGTTGAAAGGCCGACATAGATTTTTGATGATGTGTTGGTACAAGTGCAGAAGTTTGTATTCCTTGCAGACTTTGTTATTCTGGATTGCCAGGTAAATGAAGAGATACCTATCATTTTAGGGAGGCCATTCTTAGCCACTGGGAGAGCACTGATCGATTGTGAAACCGGGGAATTAAAAATGAGGTTAAACGATAAAAAATTCATATTCAACGTTCAACAATCCATGAGGAGACCCAGTGAATATGCTAATTACTCCATAGTGGAGACAGTGGATATGATCCTGCACGAAGATGATGAGACCCTGACTGCTAAAGATCCATTGGGGGCTTGCTTGATAAATTTAGAGGAGATGGATGGTGAAGGGTCGGCAGAGTGGGTCATGGCACTCGAAGGCCAATGATTCTGGAAGAGGGAACCTCAGTTCGAGTCCCTTGAGTTAGAAAACAGGGCTACACCACCGACAAAACCATCAGTAGAGGAACCACCCAAACTGGAGCTGAAATCGCTCCCAGCTCACCTCAAATACGTTTTCTTAGGGCATGATTCTATTTACCTGTCATTATATTATCAGGTTTGCTAGATGTGCAGATAGAGCAACTCCTACAGGTGCTACAGGAATGTAAGACTGCCATTGTTTGGACCATGGCGGACATAAAGGGTATCAGCCCACCTTTTTATATGCACAAGATTCTCTTGGAAGAAAGGCACATACCTTCCAGAGAACATCAACGAAGGCTGAACCCAAATATGAAAAAGGTGGTTAAGAAGGAAGTGATCAAATGGTTAGATGTGGGTATCATCTTCCCCATCTCTAACAGTAATTGGGTTAGCCCTGTTCAGTGTGTGGCAAAAAAGGGAGGAATGATGGTCGTATAAAATGAGAATAATGAGTTGATCTCGACTCGTACAGTTACGGGATGGCGGATTTGCATGGATTATCGGAAATTGAACACAGCCACCCAGAAGAACCATTTTCCCTTGCCGTTTATTGACCAAATGTTGGATAGGTTGGCTGGGAAATCTCACTTTTATTTCTTGGATGGATATTCGAGGTACAATCAGATCTCAATAGCCCCCAAAGATAGAGAAAAAACATCATTCACCTATCCGTATGGCATCTTTGCCTTTCGTAGAATTCCTTTTGGGATTTGTAATGCACCGACGACATTTCAACGGTGTATGCTAGCCATTTTCACGGACATTGTGGAGGATATTATAGAGGTATTTATGGATTATTTCTTCGTGATGGGAGATTCATTCGAGGACTGTCTTCACAACTTAAGAATAGTGCTCAGAAGATGTGTGGAGACAAATTTAGTGTTGAACTGGGAAAAGTACCATTTTATGGTACAAGAAGGGATAGTCTTGGGGCATAGAGTGCCCAGTAAGGGAATCGAGGTTGACCATGCTAAGGTTGATGTGATTGAGAAGTTTCCACCACCTACTTCAGTCAAGGCAGTGAGAAGTTTCCTTGGGCACACCGGGTTCTACAGGCGATTCATAAAAGATTTGTCTAAGATTGCTAACCCTTTATGCAAACTCCTTAAAAAGGATCAGCTCTTTGTGTTTTCTAATGATTGTATGTTGGCATTTGAGGAGCTGAAGAAGAGATTAGTGACTGCACCCATCATTGTTGCACCCGACTGGGAACAACCGTTAGAGCTCATGTGCGATCCAAGTGACTATGCTATAGGAGCAGTCTTGGGGTAACGGAAGGATAAACTGACGCACCCGATTTACTATGCAATTAGAACGTTAAGCAATGCATAAATCAATTACACCGTGATAGAAAAGGAGATGTTGGATGTCGTTTTTGCATTCGACAAATTTAGGTCATACTTGATTGGCTCAAAGTTATTGTTTAAACTGACCATGCAGCAATTAGGTACCTGATAGAAAAGAAGGAGTCAAAGCTACGCTTGATTTGCTGGGTTCTTTTTCTACAAGAATTCGATCTGTAGATCCATGACAGAAAAGGGACAGAGAACTAAGTATCTGACCACCTCTCATGGTTAGAAAAAGCCGAAAAGAAGGTAGAGGTTGAGCATATAATAGAGATATTCCCAGATGAACAATTACTAGCAATCACAATGGAGGAGGCACCGTGGTATGCTGATATTGCTAATTATTTAGCAAGTGGTATTGTACCTTATGAACTCTCCTCAATTCAAAAGAAAAAGTTCTTTCGTGATTGCCAGTCTTATTATTGGGATGAACCTCTACTATTTAAAATATGTGTAAATAACATGATCCGGAGGTGTATCCCCGAGAAAGATCAACATTCTGTTTTGCAGGCTTGCCATGCTTCACCATATGGTGGACACTTTGGAGGAATTCAGACAACAGCTAAGGTGTTGGAGTCGGGTTTGTATTGGCCAACTCTGTTCAAGAATGCCCACACTTGGGTCAAAAGTTGTGATGAATGCCAAAGGACAGGCAACATATCTCGCTGACACGAGATGCCAATGACCACAATTCAAGAGGTGGAGGTTTTTGACATGTGGGGGATCGAGTTCATGGGGCCTTTTTCAACTCATATAGTAACAAGTACATATTGGCAGCAGTTGACTATGTCTCCAAGTGGGTTGAAGCAGTGTCCCTCCCAACCAACAATACCAAATGGGTAACATGCTTTCTAAAGAAGAACATCTTCACACGTTTTGGCACCCTGAGAGCTATAATCAGTGATGGCGGAACCCATTTTTGCAATAGAGCATTCGCATGGTTGTTGGAAAAGTATGGAGTTCGTCATAAAGTGACCACCTCGTACCACCCACAGTCGAGCGGGCAAGTAGAAGTATCCAACGGGGAAATTAAAAGTGTCCTTACAAAAATAGTGAATGTAACAAGGACCGATTGGGTGTAGAAGTTGGATGATGCATTGTGGGCATACCATCACAGCCTTCAAAACTCCAATTGGTATGTCACCGTACAAGTTGGTATTTGGAAAGGCATTCCACCTTCCGGTAGAGCTCGAGCATAATGAACTTTGGGCATTGCAGCAATTGAACTTGGACATGGAGACAACAGGCACCAACAGAGTCAATGGGTTACATGAGCTAGAGGAATTCAGGTTCCAGGAATTTAAGAGTGCTAGATTATACAAAGAAAGGATGAAACTAGTGCATGATAAGCACATCGTGGACCGAAACTTCAAATACGGAGAGCTAGTGTTGTTATACAACTCAAGATTGAGATTGTTTCCGGGTAAGTTGAAGTCCCGATGGTCAGGACCCTTCAGAGTGGTGCAAATGTTCTCAAGTGAAGCTATTGAGATTGAATCAGAAGATGGGACGAATAAGTTCACAATGAATGGGCAAAGGTTGAAACATTACCTTGGAATGGTAGAAGAGAAAGGGGATAGAGAGATAATAATGTTGGAAGAGCCCCAGTACGCGAATGAGGAGCGATGAGCCGAGCCTGTGTCGTGTCGCGACGTTAAATCAGGCGCTGCGTGGGAGGCAACCCATGACTGTTGTTGTTTTATTTTTTTCTGTAACCTTAAAAAAAATCCTCGCACCACGACCGCAGCACGATCGCGGTCAAACAGAAACATTCTGCCTCAATTTCTCTAACTCATCATGGTCAACCGCGGCGGTTCGCTGATTTCCGTCGCCAGGTAAGTAAAAATTTCATTTTTTAATTTTTTAAATTTTCTCTTCTTTTCTAATTTCTTCCCCCCGACCCTTTTACTTCATAAAAACACCCGCCCACCCCCTTACTTTCCCAATTCTCTTCTCTCTCTAAACACTAACCAACGCTCCCTCCCCCCCCCTCCTCTTCTTCTTCTTCTTCTTCTTCAGTTCTCTCACATTTACTCTCATCTCCCATTCTCACTCAACCTCCATTCCTCTCAGTCTCTACTCATCCCAAGTATGGCATGCTCTTCTCTCTCTTCTCTTTTATTTTTGTTTTAGTTCTATGGTAGTTTAATGTTTTCAAGTGTGTAGTATTTTTCGTAGATTTTTTTTCTTTTGCTTTTCCTTTTTAGCTTTTTCATAGGTTATATGCCTAATGTTGTAGAGAAGTGCGAACACAATATTGTAGAGATTGATGTGCTTGTGTGTGTAAGACTAGTATTGTGGATGGAATGGTGAAGTGCAAATTGTTGATTTGGGGAAGAATTGTTGTATCCATGTGGGCTAAATGTGTTAGGGTAGTGTCTTGCTCACAAGGTGTTTGTGGGATTCCCCCAGTGGAGTTCTAAGGGCTAATGTGATCATGGTTAAGGTGAAGTCTGAGTAACCACCCATGGTTCACACAACTCATACCCTCACTGATACGATTCTCTATTTGACAGGTAAATGCATCCATCTAGGAAGAGAGGCAACGCAGGGTCATCTGCTAGTGTACCAGGCAGTTCCTCGAGAGCTTGGGGTCAAGCTAGTCCGACACAGTTTGACCGCACTAGGTTTGTCTCCAAACCGGCGGAGGACAGGTACAATGCAAAGACGTCAAAGAAATTGTTAATGAAGGTGCATATTGACCGGGAAGCTTTGCAACTGGAATGCCCAAACATATTTACTGAGTTGAGGAGGTGTCAGTTGGACATCTTTTTTGAGGAACCGGAGGAGGCGAATGTACAGATAGTAAGGGAATTCTATGTTAACTTACCGGAACATGAGAATGGGGTTGTCACAGTTTGTAACACTCGGGTCAATGCATCTCTCGAGGCCATCTGCCGAGTGTACTAGCTGCCAGTTTTCATAAGGGACAGAGATACTTACATTGCTTATCATCGCCCAACTATTTGGTGGGCAACATTAATTGAAGTGATTTGTGTGCCTGACAGGGAGCATATATGGATAAAGCATCCGATCACATTGAACTCACAGTCTCTCAATTGGGAATCTAAGTGTTGGCTTACCATTATCAACAGCCGCTTGCTACGCTCCAGCAACACGACCGATGTCAATGGGCCAAGAGCAACAACTATCTACTGTTTTATGACCCACCAGGACTTTGATGTCGCCAAGCTCCTACATGATGAGATGTTTCTTCACTCCCTAGAGGTAATCAAAGGATTTTACTTCCCCTATCTGGTTACTAGGTTGTGTCGTGCTTTAAGAGTCTCTGAAAATAACAAAATTAATGGGAAATTACCATTGACGGCCCCGTTCCAGGCCAGCAAAATCACAATTGGGAGAGAGCCGATAGTGATGGTTGAGGATGATGATGAAGTTGATGGGATACTGAGGATGCTGTTGCACCACCACCACCGAGAGATGATGAGGCGGGCCCATCACAGGCCTGCCGAAGTACCCGCCTGACAGCCCTGGAGCATGAAATGGCTGGTCTCCGCACTTCTGTCACTGACCTAGGCACAGATTTGACACTCTGACCACTCAATAGGTCAAGTCGAAGAAAAAGACCATGGGATGGCTTCGGGCACTAGGACGAGCGTGTCATCTCGATCCTGGCACTATCTCGGATTAGGATTGAGCTTCAGGGAAGTCCCCTTACCTTTCTCTACTTTATATTTGTTGACATGCGGACATGCCAAACTTTTAAGTGTGGAGTGGGGGATGACCGTTGTTGTAAATAGACTGTATAACTTTGTATGATGTTGCTTTCTTTTTTATTGGTTGGTATTATAGGGTCATGTTAGTTAACTTTGACTTGGCCCGAAGACGGACACCTTTTGATAGGTCTCTTGAGGGACATTAGTCGAACCAAAAAAAGGAATATAAGGACTCTTTCTGATGACGGATATTTGAGACAGTTTCTTGAGGGAAGTTAGTCTAGAAAAAATACCAAAAAGATATTTTTTTATTTTAGGTAGTGTAGTAACTCCCCTTTGATTTTTCTTTGGGCCACGGTTCTTTTCCAAGGGTTTAGCTTGAATCGGGTGTGGGTAGTTTTTATTTTTTATTTTTTTAGTTTTTAGTTAGTATTGATGGGCTACGAGCTGAAATAGAAAGATAAACCCTTGGCGTTAATACACCTGAACACAGTCGAGACTACAGTGTAACTCTTAGTCTCAGTGGTTGACTCTTGCTAAAGTGCCTTAAATTTGTATGTTTGTAACTAATTTGAACACTCAAAAGAGAGTGTCTTGATAAACCAATCTGGAGTGAGTCATGTGCCATGTGTGTGTGAGATGTATTGTATTCTATGTTTTACATTTGATGCCTAGAACTTGCCCTGTGTATTTGCAAAGCGAAATAGTAGCTTCATTCAGTCTTAGAAGTGATATAGGTATTTTTTTGTTAAGCCAGATATATAAAGTAGACCCACCTAAATGTAATACATTGTAGTCAACCCGGTTGAGCCTATAAGCCTGTTTCTTTGGCAACCACATTGAGAACCTTACCCAATTTTTTGAATAGCCATTTTTTTGAACCCCTTTCACTTCCCATGAGCGCTTGAATGGCCTTGAAATATGCAAAAGTTAAAGTGTGGGATGGTGGTTTGGTTTTTGAGTGGAACTAATGAAATAGAGGGAAGGTGCATTTTTTGGAAAAGTAAAAGAAGAAGCACCACAAAAAAAAGAATGAATGAATAAATGTAGTAGTTGATAAGTGGTAGCTTGATACAAATGCACCTAAGGGAATGGGTTAATATAAATAAAAATGTGGTGGAAAGTCTGGTTGACATAAGTATGATTTAGAAGGTTAATGTGATTGTATTAAAAGTGCTTAGGGAGGTTAGTCACTTTATCCAAATATATCCTACTCATCCCTTAGACTACATTACAACCAAGTGAAGTTCTAATTAATCTTAGACTGAATAGGCTCGATTAGTAGAGTAGTACAATATGGGCAAGCCTATGGTGCATCTTTGTGGCATGTGAATGTTCTTTTGGAAAGTGGGTGAATTTTGTCCATCTGAGTTCCTAATTGTTCTTAATAATATCAATTATGAAACTAATCTCTTGTGTGATGTGAGGGCATGTGATTCACGAAGGAAAGGCAAATCTTGACTTATGTATAGAGTGGTTTGAGTAAGCACGAATATTGCACGGCACGTGAGATTCGATTTTTGAGGCAAAGGTTGTTCACTACTAGGTGCAACTTTGGTGAATTGTTCTTGGTGTGATACGTTAAGGGAAAAGCTTAGGGAAGGAATTCTGATAGAGTGTGGTAAATTGCTCGAGGACCAGCAATGATTTAACTGTGAGGTGTTGATAATAGGCTACATAGACGATATTTACACCCTAATTATACCATGCTTTATTGTTATTTTATAGGTTAAATGATAACAAAATGCTCTAATTGGTGTTCGTTTGCGTCGCAGGGACTAATCCAAGTTAGGAAAAACTATGGAGTGTTTTGGAGTCAATAATATGAAAAAAACTCTCAATCAAGAAGCACCTGAGCGGAAAGAAACAAAACGAGGTCTGGGCATGAAGCCACTACGGCTGAGGTGGACCGCAGTTAGACTGCGGTAGGCTAAAGACGCGAGGCAGAATGTTTGTCTCTCACCGCGGTTGCGCCGCGTTCTACCGCGGTTGCGCCGCGTTCTACCGCGGCTGCGGTGAATTGTGCAGTTGCCAAAAATTTTGGGACCAAAGTGTAACTCGGAGAAAACTTATCCCAAATCCTTATAAACTCAAGAAGTTCGCCCAAGAAAGATTCAAGCTTGTTTTTAGACTACTTTGGAGGCAAGAACAAGTGTGGGAAGATCAACCAAACATTAGAGTTTTTTTATCTTCTCTTGATTATTGCAATTACACATTATGAACAATTTAGTAGTTTTATCTTGCTTTGTTATGAGTAGCTAAACATTTGATCTAGGGTTGATGGAACCAATTGTTGGATGAAGTTTTGACTCAACTTTGTTATAATCGAGCCGGATTTATTATATGATTGTTCAACTATGTTTTGTACGGTGATTTATTGAATGGACCCTTGATTAATCGTGTCTAATTGCCTTGTGTTTCTTGAGAAAGAATACTAGGTTAGACTGTTGTTGAACAACACCACTTTTGGGTAATTGAAGAGATTCATTACTTGAACTTAAAAGCGGGGTTAGAGATAATGAAACTTTGGTGGGATAATTCAGAGATGCAAAAATTATCAGCTAGAGTAGTTCGAGAGAATGCTCTAGTAAATTATCGTAGTTGATCGAGAGATAATTACGATAAACCATAGCTCATAATCCTCATAGAGTATTACGGCGAGATTATAGCAAAAGAGTTAAGACTTAAACTAGCAATTGGGAAAATCAATGCCCTAGACCTCTTTACCATTGAATTATCTTTGATTTTGCATATTGTTATTTTTAATGTCATTTGAAGTAGTTAAACAAAAACCCAATCGTTATTGATAAAAATCTTGCATCTGGAAATTGTTCGAATTGATAATAGCATTGACAAGAGTTGTAATAGATAGGTTAGTTCCCTGAGGATTCGACTCAGGACTTAAAACCGGATTATATTTGCAATGACCGCTTTGTCTTTTAGAAGACATAGTTGGGCGTGATCATGTAGCAATTCCCCTTTGGTTTTTCTTTGTGCCGTGGTTCTTTTCAAGGATTTTATTTGAACCGGGTGTAGTTAATCTTTTTTTAGGGAATAAGAGCCATTGTGTTGTGTTTTGAAATAAAAAAATATCTCTTGACTTTGTTATGCCTTGAGAACTGTGAGTACTTTAGTTGTGATGCTTAGGCTCAATTTTTGACTCTTGTATAAGTACTGTAAATTGTATGTTCTTAACTTTGCTTAACTACTTTAACTAAAGTGTGTTGATGATCCAACCTTGAGTGAGTCATGTGCCATGTGCGTGTGAGGTTTGTTGTATTCTTGTCACGACCCTAGTTGGCCCTCCGTGAACATGTCGTGATGGCACCTAGTCCCTACGACTAAGTAAGCCTAACAATGCGGAAATAGCATAACTTGCGAAAATAATTAAGTAAAACTAAACAAACTAGAAGGAAAATTGTATATAAATGCCACTCGGCATATACAACTCAATAACGCAGAAGTCTACAATATCATCCCAAAACCCAAAAACTCATGGGAACACAAGCTAACGGAAGGTATACACGGCTCTAACTCCAGAATGTCTAAA
This sequence comes from Nicotiana glauca, assembly GCA_026770625.1. Lineage (NCBI taxonomy): Eukaryota > Viridiplantae > Streptophyta > Magnoliopsida > Solanales > Solanaceae > Nicotiana > Nicotiana glauca. Next base: position 42,846 of record MU690396.1, read on the forward strand.
ACAACAATACGAAAGGAAAAGCTAACTGCTATAGCTAGAATTAGATAGAGACTCCTGGTCTACGGGCATGGCAGATGTACCTCGAAGTCTCTGCTAGATCTTTCCGCCTCGACGATGATATGCCTGGGCATAACTACCTGGATCTGCACATGAAAAACATGCGGAGAAAGAGCATGAGTACACCACAGCGGTACTCAGTAAGTGTCAAGCCTAACCTCGGTTGGATAGTGACGAGGAAGGTCAGGGCCCTACTGAGGATAAACATAATAATAAGAATTAACCGTATGAAAACAAGAAGTAATAATGAGTACAACAATGAAATAAGATAGGCTAAACAAAGCAATAACAAATACACAAAGAACGGAGTAAACACGGAATATGTACAGCTCAATACCAATGGTAACAATGAGGATCCCCCGGGATACCATCCTGTAGTCCTTTTCTCAACTGTCCAGTGGATCTCCCGGGATACCATCTCGTAGTCCAACATATGTGTATATCTGAAGGATCTCCCAGAATACCGTCCCGTAGTCCAACTATCAATGTGCAGGGGGATCTATCGGGAATCTAACCCGCAGTCCCAAAGTAAATATGCAGGGGGATCTATCGGGAATCGAACCTGCAGTCCCAAAGTAAATAGGCAGGGGCATCTATTAGGAATCTAACCCGCAGTCCCAAAGTAAACAAACAAGGGGAGGCTACCGGAATCCCACATCCGCAGTCCCAATGTAAATACGCAACCACAACAAGAAGATATTCAGAACTAGAGTTCAAAAATACAAGGTTACAAGTAGTTCTAGCATAACATGCTTCACGTAGTATAATCAAAGCAACTTAAGCAAATAGGCAATATAGGTCAGCTAAGCATGCTTTTCTAAACTAACACAGGCTATAATTGCAAGTAGAATAAAGCAGGTAAGAAAGAAACTCAGTCTAAATATTTAAAGTAAAATCGGATTTTTAACAATTAGCTCAAGTACACGCTCGTCACCTCACGTACAAGGCATTCAATTACCAAATATCATATCCTAAGGGGAAAGGTCCTCCACACAAGGTTAGACAATCCACTTACCTCAAATCGGCTTCAAAAAACAACTCGAAACCACACGTTTTCCACGTGTATCCGACTCCAAATGGCTCAAATCTATTCAATTCAATTACATATCATAAATAACATCTCAAGCAACTGATTCTACTATTTAATTTAAAGCTAAGACGCGAAATTAGGTAAAATAACCAAAATTCCCCTCAGGCCAACATCTCGAAATCGGATAAATTTTACATTTTAGAACCTTCGTACTCTCACGAGTCTAACCACATAAAAATCTCTCAAATCGGAGGTCAAACACCCACTCAAAACTCAATAATTTGGTCTATGAAGTTTTACCCATTTTTCATTCAAAAATCCAAAATTAAGGAGGAATTCGTGATTAGATTAGTGGGTTTTAAGCATAAGAGAGTAGGGAATCGTTACCCAGTCGTTGACCTCGAAAATCCCTCGAAACTTCTCCCAAATCCGAGCTCCCAAGCTTGTATTTTGATAAAAATGGCTAACCCTCGGTTTTGAATTGTTTATAACTGTCCAGTCATTTAATGCATCGCGAACGCGGAAGTAGGATCGCGTTCGCGAAGAAGAAAAAGTGAAGGCTGAAAATTTGCCCTTCGCGAACGTGAGGGACATCACGCGAACGCGAAGGTCTGGGCTGGTGAAGCTACGCGAACACGACCTGGGTAGTGCGAACGCGAAGAGTTAATAAGGCTCAGCCCTCAGAGCCAAAATAGAGCTATGCGAACGCGGTGGCCTAGCTGCGAACGCGATGGAGGAAAAAGGTGTAACTTCGCGAATGCGGCTGGACTGGTCGCGAACGCGAAGGGTAACTAGTCCTGCCCCCAAGATTACACTACGTGAACGCGTGGGGGAGGACACGAATGTGAAGAAGAAGAAGGTCAGAGCTACGCGAACGCGAGAGGAACATTGCGAACACGAAGAAGGAATTGGACCTGCAACTGCTGAAGGATTTTTTGCAACTTTTTACAACTCCAAAATGCTCCGTTGAGCACCCGAAACACACCCGAGGCCCCCGAGACCTCAACCAAACCTATAGACATATCCCATAACATCATTCGAACTTGTACCAATCCTTAAACCACCTAAAACAATACCGAAAACTCGAATTAATCAAGGATTTGAGCCTAAGAACTTTAAATTTCATCAAAACACGCTTTCGATAAAAAACCTAATCAAATCTCGTCCGAATGATCTGAAATTTTACACACACATCCCAAATAATATTAAGGAGCTGCTGCAACTCCCAGAATTCTATTACGACCCTCGGATCAATATCTCACCATCGGATCGAAAACTTTAAAAATTTAAACTTCGGCATTTCAAACCTAAATTAGCTACGGACCTCCAAAACACATTCCGAACACGCTCCCAACCCTGAAATTACCTAACGGAGCTAACGAAACTATCGGATTTCCATTCTGAGGCCGTTTTCACAATGTTCCGACTACGGTCAATTTTCCAACACTTAAGCTCTCATTTAGGGACTAAGTGTTCCAAAACTCTCCGAAACTCAAAACCGAACATCCCGGCAATTCAAATTAGCATAAATAGACTTTGGGAAAGCAGTTAATAGGGGATCGGGGTCGTCACAATTCTGTGCATTGCATTTGATGTTTAGAACTTGACTTGTGTGTTTGCAAAGCAAAATAGTAGTTTTGTTCAGTCTTAAAAGTGATATAGGCGTTTCTTTGTTAAGATAGGTATGTATACTTACCCGCCTAATTGTTATGTATCATATTTAACCCCTTTGAGTCTGTAATCATGTTTCTTTGGAAATCACATTACAAGCCTTACGCAATTGTTTGAATTAAATATCTATTTGAACCTTTTCACCTCTCGTGAGCACTTGAATTGTTATGAACTTTATAAAAGTTAAAGTGTGGGGTGGTTGGTTTGGCTTTTGAGTGGAACTAATGAAATAAGGAGAAATGTGCATTGTTTTGAACAAGTAAGAGCCACTTGAATTGAAAAATATAGTTGTATTGCTGTGGAAAAAAATTCCTTGATAAATGGTGACTCTTGATGTAATTGTGCTTGTGCTTAAAGAAGTATGGGGTAAAATACATTGATCTGAATGCAGAGTTTTGATTTGACACAAGCATGGGCTTGAATGTTAAAGTATATGTATTAAAGTGCTTATGGAGGTGTAGTTGTTACACCTCATTTCAAGACGTGTCAAATTACAGTATAACATATTGGTAATTCTGAAGTTTAATAAATTAAAAGAGAGTCGCCACCTAATTATTTTAAAGGCGAATTAAGACACCGATATTTAGCTAAATACTTAAAATTAACTCTGTTTTATGGTCTACTTAGCCTTAAAATTCTAGATAAGAGTTCTAGTTAATCCTATAGGAAAGGTTGTGAATGCACCCTATATATGATCCGATAAACACGGTTAATCGGCCAAACTTAGGTTAATTAAATTAAAGATTTATTTTTAAAAAAATGGTACCTGAAGGAAACGACTCACACAAAATGTATAATAAAAGTTGATCTTTGATAGGTTCATAAAAATGTTTGAAGGAAAACGTTGTCATTTCCTATTAAAAAAAATGGTTTCAACTCCAAATACAAAGACGTTCCTAGCCTTAGGCTTAGGAAGACGAAATCAGTTTTAAGTCTTCATTCACACCAGTAAAATAATTCTTCTTTAATAACAATTTAAACTTTGCGACAAAGCTAGCCAAAGATAACATCATATTTTATAAGCAGGGGCGGACCCACGTGGAGTCAAGTGAGTTTATATGAACCCGCTTCATCGAAAAATAACACTGTATATATAGGTATGTTTTTGCTGTTTTCAAACAAGTAAAGGTATAAATATAATTTTGAACACACTTCAAACAAGTAAAATGCTTAGCCTATTGGTAAAGAGGGTTCTGTTGTGAAGGAAGGAATAACTTGACTAGTGTTAATGTATTTATGTGTAGTTAGTGAATTAGTGAATTAGAAAAATATTAGTAGTAGTTAGTTACACGTGTATAAATAGAGTAATATACTGTGTAATAAATACATTGAAAATACATTTGAGGCAATTCACTGTTTTTATTCATTTTCTCTTCCCTCTATTCTCTCTCTTCTTCCTCGTCTCTTCTTCCTTCATTCTAGGGTTTGTACAGGTGAAGTACCATCAACTTTAGCATGGTATCAGAGCTCCGAGCTCAACTTTGAAGCTCATAGATCGATCCTCTTCATCCGAGTTACTTCAATTTCTCCGAAAAAACAATTGAAACTCAGTTTGGTTCTCAAACTCAAAGCTGATCAACATTGGCGGTTGATGACTTGCTAAATGAAATTCCTAACACTACTGGTGAGAGATCTACCACTACAGTTGAAAATGATACACATGCATCATCAGAAGATGAATTTGAGGAAGGAGTGACTGTAGCGACCACTCATCCTCTGTATCTAGCTCCAGGTGATACTAGTGGAATATCCTTGATCTCATTTCAACTGACTGGGACGGACAATTACTCTCTATGGCATAGATCTATGCGAATTGCACTACTTGGTCGAAATAAGCTAGGGATTGTTGATGGCAGATAGCCTAAGGAGAGGTTCCGTGAAAAATATTGGTATCAATGGGAGAGGTGCAATGCAATTGTCTTGTCATGGTTGATGAATGCAGTTGCTCCGACTTTGATCAGTGGGATTGCATATGCTACCAGTGCACAGGTAGTTTGGATGGATCTACAGGAACGATTTAACAAGGTAAATGATACACGTTGCTACAATTTACACAAGGAGATTGCCACACTACATCAAGGTACTGCATCTATCTCAGTTTACTACTCAAAACTCAAAGATCTGTGGGATGAGACTGAGTCTGTAGTGCCTATTCCTGGTTGTGACTGTGACAAAACAAAAGAATTTATTATTCATTTGCGTAAACAGAAAGTGTATCAATTCCTAATGGGCCTAAATGATTCTTACTCTCAAGCACGTAGCCAAATTCTTATGATGAAACCCTTACCATCAGTGAACCAAGCCTATGCTATGCTTATGAGTGAAGAAAGTCAAAGATCTGTTGCAGCAAATGCTGGTATACTAGGATCTGCTCCAAATACAAATATGAATGCTTATGACTCTACTGCTTTATACAGTGCTAAACCTAATTTTACTTCAAAGTTCAGAAAAAATTACAATGTTCAATGTGACTTCTGTAAAATGAAAGGCCATATCAAGGAAAACTGCTACAAAATTATAGGATATCCACAAGATTATAAGAATAAAAGGAAAGGGGGAGCTGGTGCTCATAATGCTGTGGTAGAATCCAGTTATGGTGTACCTTTGCACAACACTTTTACTTCTCAGGACAGGGCTATTCAACACATGCCCATATATCAGAACAGTCATTATATGAGTCAGGTTCCTGAAAGTTTGCAGAGTCAAGGAATTTCCAACACTCAAAAACAAGACAGTTCTGCATCTACTCAGTCACATGGAGCAGCAAATTCTACCTCTCAAGGAGGTGGTTTTCCATTTACTAAGGAGCAATATGATCAGATAATGCAGATCCTAAACAACAATCATTCTGCTCCTGCTCCCACTCAAACAAAGGCTGCAGGTATAGCTACTGCTTTCTTAGCATCATCTAATGCACAAGAACAAGAGTGGATTATTGATACAGGTGCCACAAATCATATGGTATCAAATGTTGAATTGTTGACCAAATCCTCCCTAGCTACACCTTCTAATTCTAGAAGAGTTTTGTCACCAAATGGAGATGTCACTCAGGTTTCTCAAGTTGGAGATAGTCACATTTCAGATAGGAGCACTATTAAGGATGTGCTTTTTGTTCCTCAATTCAAATTCAACTTACTATCTGTCTCCAAGGCTACAAGAGATTTAAGATGTTTTGCTTCTTTTTACCCTGATTTCTGTATCTTTCAGGATCTCTTCAGTGGCAAGGTGAGGGAGATTGGTAGGGAAAGAGAAGGCTTATACTTTCTACAAAGACATAGGACCAAGAAGCTTACTGCTGTGGCTCTAGTGGCAGCTGAAATAAAGTCAAACTCTACAGATATTATCTTGTGGCATAAAAGGCTAGGTCATATATCTAGTACTGGTTTGAGTAGATTTTTTCCTGCTAAGCTAGCTAGCATTGTTGATCTCATTAATAAGTGCTCTGTCTGTCCTTGTGCTAAACAAACCAGACTGCCATTTCCTACTAGCTATATCAAGAGCACTGCTGCATTTGATCTAATTCATGTAGATGTTTGGGGTCCATACAAGTGTGCAACTTTTGATGGCTATAAGTACTTCTTAACAGTTGTTGATGATTTTACCAGGATGACTTGGTTATTTCTTCTGAGGTTAAAATCTGATGTGTGTTTTGTTCTCACTCAGTTTATTGCATTTGTTCAAACTCAATTTAACAAGACATTGAAGACTATTAGATCTGACAATGGTGCTGAATTTGTTAACTCTGTGTGTACCACCTTGTTCCAAAAACATGGCATTGTTCATCAAAAGACTTGTGTTTACACTCCTCAGCAAAATGGAGTTGCTGAAAAGAAACACAGGCATATTCTGGAGGTGACTAGGGCCTTAAGATTTCAGGCAAATATTCCTCTCAAATACTGGGGACATTGTGTTCTTGCAGCAACTTACATCATCAACAGACTACCATCATCTGTACTTCATGGATTATCTCCATTTGAGCTGTTGTTTGGTAGAGCTTTTAATTTAGAACATCTGAGAGTTCTTGGCTGTCTATGTTATGCCAAACAAGTTAATGAAGCAGACAAACTCCTTCCTAGAGCTAAACCTACTGTCTTTATGGGCTATTCTGACTCTCAAAAAGGTTACATTCTATTAGACTTGGAAAGTCAGTGCTTCAGTGTCAACAGGGATGTTTCCTTTAGGGAAAATATATTTCCTTTCAAAGACTATCCCACTTCTACATCTCCTGTCTTCTTGCCCCCCAATACTCCTTCTGTTGATACTGATTCCACTTCTTCTTCTACTTCATCTTCATCATCTTCTTCTACTTCTATTTCAGATCATGTCCCATACAGTCCTACTACAGCCTCTACCACATCTTACCCTTCTTCTTCTACTTCAGATTCAATTCAACATACAACACCAACAACAGTGGCTTCTTCTGAACTACCATCTCAAGATCCTACCTACCCTGGCCTAAGAAGATCCTCAAGACCTAGGCAGGCTCCCTTTTGGCTGAAGGATTATGTTTCTTTATCTAATAATAAGGAAGTTCATTACTCTATCTCAAATTATGTGTCCTACAGTGGTCTTTCTTCTACTTAGCAGGCTTATCTTGCTGCATTTTCTACTATTGTGGAACCTTCCTCATTTGAAAAAGCTGTCAAAGATCCTAGGTGGGTGGAAGCCATGCAGGCAGAGATTGCTGCATTGGAGGCTAATCATACCTGGGATGTGGTTCCTTTGCCCACTGGTAAGTCTCCTATTGGGTGCAAATGGATCTACAAAGTCAAGTATAAGGCCTCAGGTGAGTTGGAAAGGTTTAAGGTCAGGCTTGTTGCCAAGGGTTACAGTCAACAAGAAGGGATTGATTACCAAGAGACCTTTAGTCCAGTGGTAAAAATGGTCACTGTCAGATCTGTTCTTGCTGTAGCTGCTACTGAATACTGGCACATCCATCAGATGGATGTGTACAATGCTTTTCTACAGGGGGATTTAAATGATGAAATCTATATGACATTGCCTCAAGGATTTCAGAGTCAGGGGGAGAATAGCACATGCAGACTTCTGAAATCCTTATATGGCTTAAAACAGGCACCAAGATAATGGAAAGCCAAGTTGTCTGAGGCATTGATACACCTAGGATTTATGCAAAGTCAACACGATCATTCACTCTTTGTAAAAGGAGCAGGCAAACACACTGTTATCATCCTTGTCTATGTGGATGATATGCTGTTAGCTGGACCTGATCTAACACTCATAAGTGCAGTAAAAACTCAGCTACAACTGACCTTCAAAATGAAAGATCTTGGGGAGTTGAAATATTTCCTAGGCATTGAGTTTGCTAGGTCTCAACAAGGCATTCTCATGCATCAAAGGAAATATACACTAGAGCTCATTTCTGAGTTAGGACTGGGTGCTGCAAAACCTGCATCTACACCTATTGAAGCTAATGTCAAACTTACTACTAAAGAGTATGATGAAAGTCTTGGTACACTTGATGGCACAACAGATGATCTCTTAACAGATCCCAGTCAGTACCAGAGATTACTAGGAAAACTACTTTACTTGACAGTCACAAGACCAGACATAGCATATAGTGTACAAACATTGAGTCAGTTTATGCAGAAGCCAAAGAAATCACATATGGAAGCTGCACAAAGGGTCGTCAAATATGTAAAGGGGCAGCCTGGACAAGGTATACTGATGTCCAGCAGGAAGATGAACACCATCACAGCCTACTGTGATGCTGATTGGGCTGCTTGCCCTCTCACAAGAAAATCAGTAACTAGTTTCTTTATTAAATATGGTGAGTCACTAGTATCTTGGAAGTCAAAGAAGCAAAGTACTATATCGAGAAGTTCAGCAGAATCTGAATATAGAAGCATTGCAACAACAATAGCAGAGTTAGTATGGATACTTGGACTGTTCAAGGATATTGGAGCAAGTATTAATCTTCCTGTGAACATACTCACAGACAGTAAAGCAGCCATTCAAATAGCTGCCAATCCAGTGTTCCATGAGCGCACAAAACATATTGAAATTGACTGTCATTTCATAAGGGAAAAAATATAGAATGGGCTAGTGAAGACTGAGTATGTGACAACTAAAGATCAACTGGCAGATGTATTAACAAAGGGATTATTCAAAGCTCAACATGAGTATTTGTTGTCCAAGCTAGGGGTACTTGATATCTTTGCACCACCTAGCTTGAGGGGGAGTGTTATGAAGGAAGGAATAACTTGACTAGTGTTAATGTATTTATGTGTAGTTAGTGAATTAGTGAATTAGAAAAATGTTAGTAGTAGTTAGTTACACGTGTATAAATAGAGTAATATACTGTGTAATGAATACATTGAAAATACAGTTGAGGTAATTCACTGTTTTCATTCATTTTTTCTTCCCTCTATTCTCTCTCTTCTTCCTCGTCTCTTCTTCCTTCATTCTAGGGCTTGTACAGGTGAAGTACCATCAACTTTAACAGGTTCAAATTTTTCACATGGTCCTGAGTTCGAAATATGCTGGTCACGTGTGTTCTCTAATTTTGTTTTTTGAACCCGCTTGATAAAAATCCTGGGTCCGCCACCCTTTATAAGGGTGCGGGCTTCTGAAAATCATAATGAAAATGAATTAGACTAATTACTGATTTTGGAAGTTCTCTTCTAACCTCATATTCTATATATGGTAGAACTTTAGATGGTTTTAAAGTCTTGACTGTTATAAACAAGTAGTCATAAAAAAATACATAAGACAAAATATTAGCCAACTAATAAAAAAGAATTGAGTAACTTAATGAACAGACTTCTATCCGATTATTCAGGAGCACAAATCTCCCAAGATTTCACTATTCAAAGGAACGAGGAGAAAATGATGATGACTCAGCTTCGGCAGCGGCATTGAGTCTCGCTAGAGACTCTTTATTGCTCCGGTATATATGATATGCAAAAGAAAAAAGAAGTAAAAGAGTTAGAGGCAAAGATTTAGTTCTATATATATATATGAAAAATAAAGCATGTAAACAAGGATATTATTTTAGTTTTGCAACTAATCAGAAACATGAAAACGATAACATATAAAAATGTAACTCAAATCCTATTTTCAAATGAGACATCATCTTGGGTAAACTTATATTGGTTTTGAAATTCTTAAAATAAGTCGAACAAATAGGCTGCGCTTTTCCTCTTCTTTTACATCATTCTAAATCGGCAAGATAAGATAACCCCTATCTAATAGCTAAACCTCTGAAGCAAAAATTATTTAGGTACATGCAGATACTTCATTCTTAGATAAAGAAGATATATTTCCAACAAAATGTTCTAAAAATTCGGTGAGCATGATGCCTAAAAAAAACCTTGAAGCTCCTGTAGATAAGATATCTAGTTCTTCTGAGATTGACATTATAACAATGATAAATTTTATATGCAGCCCCAAAATGAGTAACAAAGTGACGTAGTAATTAATTAACTCTATATATAACCTGCCGAGTTTACGAGCAAAGTTATGGACACATCCGAATTTTCACATAACCAAAATCAAGAAAAACTCAATTCTGGACTTCACTCGCATTCTAGCAAAATATTCTCAACACTTATAGGATTTTTAACTAAATTAACTGAAAATGCATCCTAAAACCCGACAAAGCTAGTAATTAGCTCCAAATCCATTATTCACTAAATATATTGTTACTCGGCTTATTTTATTTAGGTGCAATAGATATCTATTAACCATGTGGATATAAAAACTCATGTATGAACAAAGTTCCAAACTGCCTCCTACTTCATTTTACTCAAACAAAACTAGTCTTCAATAGGCAAGAGCAGCAACTATCTTAGAGCATGGATTCAAATATAAGGACAGTAATTAAATCACAATATGATATACAAACAAGAGGAGGATCCTATATCAAACTCCTATTCTTCCATGATATTTAGAACAAAAATACTAATAGCATACCCATGATACATTCAAAAACGTGAATTCTTCTTAACTTTATGGGATCGGAAAAATAAGAAGATAAAAGATACCAACCTGCTTTGTGGCAGTGAACCGGGGCTAAGGTCTCGGATCCAACGAAACGCCGAATGCGGCTTCGCTACCTCCAATAAAGATAATATGTATGATTTTCTTTGGTTTATTGTGATTGTTTGTATTTGGCATTATTTTGAAGACTGAAATGACGAAGGCAATTTGTTCTGCTATCCAAACACTTTATCCTTTGTTTCCCCTTCGAGCCTCATCTATTTTTATTTCATACCCTTCTTTTGGAATCGATAACGAAAAGAAAGGAAAAAAAAAAGTATAATAATAAGTGAAGAAAAACTGTAACAACAAGGAAAATCGGGTGAACTACGTTTGACCTGATTCCTTTTAAGGATACGTAGGCAGCTTCACGGCTCGATCATAGTTAAAAAAAAATCAAAAGATCCCCAAGCAAGAAACTGGGGCAGAAGTTGTGTTTTTGATAAGAAATTTGATTCCAAAAGTTGTAATTCTAACCCATTGAATTTGGTTTGAACTTTTGTTACCCTTTTCTTTTCAACCGTATCTGAAAACCCATATTGATGTCCAAAGAAAGACCTCCCGATTAGTCTTCGAGATATACCAAGTCAAGCAAGTAGAGATGATTCATACCAAGGATAATACTCCGATTTAAACGAGAAAAATAAAAAATGAGAGAGTCTTATTCGTGGAAACCCGTAAGGGAACTATAAGGCGATGAAAGATAAGAGAAATGAGAGAGTCTTAGTGGTGAAAACCCTCGAAGGGCACTGTAAGGCGAATGAAACCTGATAGAAATCCAAAATGAGGGAGTCTTACTGGTGAAAACCATCATGGGCACCATGAGGCGGCGAGGAATAGAGAAAGGGGCAAATGAGATAGGACTGACGGCAGAAATCCGTCGAGACATCATGCAGAACAAAGATGGTGATTCGGCAAAGAATTGGGTTGTGAGAATCTTGAGGTGCGGAGCAAGACAATTGGAAATTGATTGAATTGAATTGACTGGTTTGATTAATTCGAAATGCACAAAATGATCATTTGGGATCAGTTATCCCATTCAGATAAGTCCTTTTCTTTTCTCAAACGATCTTTTGAAGGAAGATTTTCTCTTTTATTTTTGTCTTTTGAAATCATCGCATTTCTTCTCCTTTGTCTAAGGCTTTTTCAATGATAATTTGATTCTAACAAATATGAAGGAATTTTAAAGCTTACTACCAGTTTCCATTGTCAATTGCCAGAAGACAACTAAGAAAACCTCTGTTATGGTTAAAACCCAACATAGGTCAAAAAATAAGGAAGAGAATAAAGTTTTTAAGAGTAAAATAAGAGCAGTAACTCTGAGAGCTAATTGTGGTGGCTGAATATTAAGATTTAAAAGGGGGTAGATGGGGAGGCTCAAGCTTGCTCGAAAATCTCTTCAAAGGCGGGTATTTATAGGCTGATTTCTAGGGTTCTTGATTTCTTTGAGCGGAAATTTAAAATTTAGATTTCAAAAGAAGTCAAACAGATCCGTTTGAAATTTAACGTTGAAGCTTTTTGGATGGAGTGATATGTGTTGGGATATATACTATTAACCATGAATTTTGGTTTGGATATAGTATTTATTATGGAACAATTGTTTATTCGATTTTAATAAAGTTTTAAATAGATCATATATTTATTTTTGTCCGTTACTTATATAGTAGATGATTTAGTGTATAGAGTTTAGCTTATACACGAAAGATTAAATCATCGGTTCTTATAAGTATAAAGATCATGTTCACAATCTAGTGATGGAATTGGACAAACCATCAGGAATGATTGTAGCACAAGATTAAAGATAATTTATCTTGATTATGGGAATGGTTTAATTCCAACTTCTTGTGCTAGTACATTTTGTATGTATTGAACGGACCAAGTAGACATAAGAATTTTATACTGACTTAATAAAATAAAAATCTCTATCCATTAAATGTACTTATACTCTTAATCTTGATATAATTGTTATTAGTTGTGTATATTATTATTGTTTTGATTTATTAAAAGGCGAGATTCTTTCGTGGGTCAGTATGCCTGGTAAATTGGACAATAGTAATATATATTGGCAAAGTAATAGTTAGTTGATGGAATCCATATCTCGGTATAGAGATTGATGATACACCTTTATGAAAGCTTATAAGTTTTCATGTGTAAACTCTGCAGGTGGATTTTGTATCCGTCACATGAAATAAGTTAAGCAAAGGTCTAAAGGAAACAATCAATGAATTAAATTGTCAGTAATTTAATTTATTCTATTAGTATATGAATCTTAACATGGGGAGTTAAATAATATTTAGAAGAAGAATTTCAAAATTGAATTGAGGAGTGCAGTTACGAATTTTTAGTAGAATAATTCGTAATCTATTATGGTAGTATTAATTCGAATCTTTCGAATTAAGCCCATAATAGGAAGCCTCATTAATTAAATATTTCGGTCCCTGTTGTGACCGAATAATTAGGAATTAAATGGAATTCTATTTCTTGGTGGAAAAGGAAGACCCAACAGGTTTAGGAAAAGAGTTTTAAACCCTAAAACTTGTGGCTATATAAAGAGGTCTTATTCCATAAGGAGACAAGATTTTTAATATACAGTTTTCCTAAGAGAAACTCGCCCACACGAGTTTCGCTTATTCCGGTCATTATTCGGGTCACACAGCAGAAGACTGTGGAACTGGAGGATGATCTCGTGGACGGTTCCGCTCTTGCTTGGAGGCTTCTCGCGATCGCGATCGCGGTCACGCTTCAAGAGATAAGTATCGATTTTATGTTCCATTAAAATCTGTGACTATATGTTGTCTATATTACATGCAAGTGATCCTAACTATTTGCTTCCGCTGTTCATACCTGTTTTCCATCAATTGGTATCAGTACCTGCTTGCATCTAAATAGATAACATAGATTATATAAATGTGATTCATGATAAGAAACATATAGACAAAGATTAAAAGATAAAGGCAAAAATTATCCAGGAAAATCGGTGAAAGGTTTTGTTGTAGTTTTGCGTGTTCGAAGAATTTTGAGCGATTGAGCCGAGATCATGTTAATTTGGTCGGTGGTTGTTGATAACGAGTGTGTAAAATTGTTACTGTATCGCAATGAATGTTCAAAGTTATTCGGAGTCACAAAATACGTACAACAGATAACACTGATAATGGGTATTTTGGTTTTAGTGGCGGTGGCTGCCACAGTTTCGCTCTAATTGGGACAATGGTAAAGGAGACTGCACGCTGGGATTTCAATATTGAAGTCGGCGATGGGTTAATCTCCTTTAGGTTTGAAAATACTGAAGTTATGGCCTCTAAGGTCTAAACTTCAAAACAGTGGCCCACTAGCTAATATCCCTTTCTAATTTTAATATAATATGCCTTGTTTGCAATTTGACTTGTGGCATTGTAAAGTATTTGTCCATGACTCACTGGTCAGTAGAAAGATTCCATGGAATTTACTTGGTTTTGTAACAAAATGAACTCTTACCACTTAAGTTGTGCACGTTGATTTGGTATAGAATTCCCTATGGATTTTAATTACGTACAACCAATTTGAAAGATGAAGTCTTATGGTTTATGGTTTGTCAAGATAACTATGCCCTTACGTGTATATGAAATTGTATAAATTAAGAATCTTATGACTAATAAATAGTTATAACCAAATTGGTTTATTTATTTGGAATCATTGAAAATTCTTAATAGTTTTATACATGTGTGATTATATTCGTACATTGATAGAATATTATGATTAATAAATATGATCTACGAAAGTAGTCTATTTATTTGAGTCATTGAAAAAGTACTCAATGTACCTGTGAAAATTGTTCTTGATAAATGTAAGCTAGTGTTTGTGGTTTATCTAACCAAAAGAGATTATCTTAGTAACACTAAATTAATTCATGAGAAGGGAAATTAAGGTTTCATCCGAAAGAAGGAATAGTAAATATCTGCGATTCTCATGTGTATAAATCGAGAGCACAATTGGATGTAAGAGGCGGTTTTATATGCCTTACACAAAAGGAAGAATATAATCAATGTTATGTGCTCGTGGAATAATTATAAGGATAATAGAAAGCATGATCATATTTATTGTAATCTATGAAAATGCCTAAAGCGGTTATTCTCCGAATTTGGTCATAGATTTGGATGTCATGATTTTGACGAACTCCAATTGACCTTAAAAAATTGGGTAGGTCCATTGAAAATGATTTGGTGAGAAACACTCACTGTTATGTAGTGAATCACGTTGTTTTCTGGTGTTTCGAGGTCTTTTAAATGGGGCTTTAAGCATTTTATTGGATTAAATAAGCTTTAAATAAGAAAAATTATTCTTTATGTATCGGTTTTATTTGTGTTAAATCTAGAAACTGATTACACATAATGATTTAATTTAATATGATATATGGAAAGAATGTAAATCACATTGGTTGAATATTAAATTCGCCTATAAAAATAAAATAAAGGACTTATTCGAATTTGGTCTAGTTTTGGTGATCACCATCTCCAATTGACTTGAAATTTGGTGGGTTCATCGAAAATAACCTGATAAGAAATACTCACTGCTCAGCAGCGAATTATGTCGTATTTCGGTAGTTCAGAGTCATTTAGATGATTGTTTTTTGGTAGTTTGTAGGATTAAAATGTGATATGAAAAGTCATTCCTTATATGTCAGTCTTACTTTGTTAAATTTGGAACATGATGACACATGTTTATTTTACATAAACTGATATATGGTTGGAATGTATGCCATAATTTAAATTCCTAAAAATGCTTAAATGGTAGCTTTTCAAATTTGATTGTTGTTTTGAAGATCATGACTTTTATGATCTCCAATTGACCTGAATTTTGGTAGGTCTATCGGAAAACCCCGGTAAATAATACTTGTTGTATGCAGTGAATAACATTAATTTGTGTTTCATGACTATCTACATGGGTTTTTTTAGCATTTTGTGAATTTTGGAACTTAATCCTTAGAGAAAATTTTATTGTTGTGATCAAGTGGTGATAGGAATTAACCTCTATGGTCTCCACTATTCATTATAGTAAGATAATAAATTTACGCGTTGACTTTAGGTCTTCCTCCATATCGGATAAATTTATTATGAACTTACTGAGTATAATTACTAGTAGTTGATAACATGTATTGACTCTCCATCTGAGTTTACACATTGAATCAATTTTGTAATTTTAATGCAATCTTGCTTATGTGGTGATAGAAACATATTTTTATGCTTTTCACCATTAATTTCAAGTGGGTGTAAATTTATGTGTCGACTTTAGGTCTTCCTCCATATCAGATAAATTTATTGTAAGCTCACTAGGTGAAATACTAGCTATTGATATCATGTACTTACTCTCCATCTGAGTATACATGTTGGATCAATGGAACTAGAGTTATTAATTATGATTTTTACTTGACTTAAATTAACAGTATACCCTCCATCTGGGTTGGGTCTGTTTTAATTTATTTGAATGAATAATCTAGCATTACATGTATATGTTGCATGAGTAGTTCTTTTCCCATAGAAATTTGCTATTCAAAGTGCATAAATATATGCGAGTAGTGCGTTTGAAATTTTTATATTAAATAGTTATATACAATTGACCAAAAATAACAGTTTGCTCTCCATCTGAGTTGGTTCTGTTTCTTTTTGGATTGTATTGTAAGGCCCCGTAAAATTTTGAGCTTAAAACCTAGTAGCTCGTAGTACCAAGGTCCGAATATGTGTTAGGAATGTGTAAAAAGCTCGCTGCGGTTCGGACCCGTTTTACTGATTTTGCACTTAAAAACCAAAAGAATCGATTTTTCCAGAAAATTGTCATTCTGCGGTCCAGAATGCGGTCGCAGATCAATTATGCGGACCGCATTTCTGCCGTAGAGTGAAGCAGAAAGGTTGTCAAAATTGATGTTGAAAATGCAGTCGCATAATCAATATGCGGACTGCATTTCTGCCGCAGAGTGAAGCAGAAAGGTTGTCAAAATTGATGTTGAAAATGCGGTCTATTATGCGGTCGCATAATCAATATGCGGACCGCATAATCGTCGCATAAGTTCCTCAAGAATTTGTGGAGGTCAATTATGCGGTGCAAAATGAGACCGCATAACAAGAATGCGGACCGCATTCGTATCGCAGACCCAGGCAGACCTTCAGGGTTTTTGGGCGCATTTTTGCGGTCCAATCTGCGGACCGCATTTCGATTCTGTGATCGCAGAATGCGACCGCAGATTTGCTCGGGCTTCTATTTTTCTAAATTTTAAAACCCGACCCTTTTTTAATAAAACATCTCAACCCCCTCATTTTAACAATCTTGCTGAACAAATCAAGAGAGAGGGAGAGAGGGTCTTGAGAGAGAAAGTCGTCTTCTCCAAAATTTGGTTCTTCAAAACCATCCGGGCCGGAAAATTTCAAGCTTATCTTCATACCTCCTTTCCTTACAGGTAAAATCCCTAACTTCTCCCATTTAATTTCTGGTTTAAACTAAGAGTGGGAGTCTCATGCATTAGTCCTTGAAATAATGGTTGAAATCTTTCATGCATGTCTAGTAAAAACCTAAAATCTAGTAGGAGAAGTTGGGTAGGGGTGAAGGAGTATTCAAGAGGGAATGATAACCTAAATGAGTTTGAGTAGCAGTTGTGAACTTCAATTCTAAGTTATGTGTATTAATTTGTGCACTATATTGACGTTGCTAGATTGCTTGGTGAGTTGAGAATAAAAGTTAAAAAGGAAATTCGGCTCCAGGTATATATGGCTAACTTTGATCCTTGTAAAACGCCTCGTTTGATATACGTATGCTTGGTAGGTGATATGTACGTAAATTACTTATGAATTTCTTGTGATTTGTACGTTGTGATTGTGTTATGTGGTTGTAATTGAGGAATAAATGACTAAAGAAAATTGTGACTAGTGCAACTGGAATAACTGCGGTAACAATATCTATGGTTTGTTGTGGGCAATTACCAATGTGACGTTATACGTATATGGGTTGTTGAATATGGTAGAAATAGTATTGATGGTTATGGAAACACTTGTAATATTGTTGTTGTTAGTTCTTGAGAAGTATTGTTGTTGACCTTTGTGAATTGTTTGTTGTTGTTGTGTTGTTTGTGGATTAAAACTGTATGGTGGGATCGGGTTGTGCGCCGCAACACGAAGTAATAAGGTATGGGTTGTGGTGATAAGGGTGGCCGAGGTAATAAGGGTGAAAAGTGATCGAAATCACTATTCAAACAAAATATGAGCAAATTGTGAAACTATTGAAGTGAAATTGTGGAAGGGGAAAACAAGAGAATTTGTAAACTTGTTTGGCTTGATTGTTCCTTCATATGTGTTTGGTTGCTGCATCCATTACTGTTTCCTACTTATGTGTGGTTTGAGTTTACTTAGAACAAGTTTGTTCATACATACCGGTACAATTCAAATGTACTGACGTCCCTTTTGCCGGGGGCGCTACATTCGTGTTATAATTGTAGGTAGATCTATAGCAGGCACTCCAGTCTACCGACCGTAGCTCCTCATTACTTCCTGCCGGCTAGATTGTGAGCTCCTTTCCTTTCGGGGCCCTGCGTGGCTCATGCCGCTTCTGTTCTTGTCTTTTGAAATCCTGTTTTGGTATTTGTAAAAGGTATAGCCGGAGCCTTGTTGCCGGCAAGTATTGTATTATTCCTCTTCCATCTTTAGAGGCTCCGTATACAGGCAATGTGGGTTAAGAACTTATGTAAATATGTATTTTGTAAGTTGGGCGACGTAAGTTGTAAACCACGCTAAAGATTATCAATGTTATGTATGCTTTTGTAACAAGGTGTTCCAATTATAATTAGTTGTTTCACTTGGTTAATAAGAAATGAGAAATGTGGGGTAACACGTGGGATAGGAAAGGCACCCAGGTCCGCTTGACTGGGATTACTCAATCAAGCGCCGGTCATGTCCCTCGAATTTTGGGACGTGACATGTATAATTCTTACATTATATAATATACTTTGCATGAATGTTTCTTTTCCTATCGAAATTTGCTATTCAAGATGCATGTATGAAATTAATTCTGTAATTTTTGATTAATATACAGAAATTTGGATTAATTCTGTCTGAACACGTTTTCTCTGAAATCACGTATTAGACGGCCACGGTCCGGGCATAACCGTGGTAAGACCACGATAGAATACTGCTGCAGATTCTGCAGGCCACTCTGGTCGTGGTCTTGGCGTAACCGCGGTAGGACCGCGGCAGAACGTGTATACTTAAGAGGCCAAATTGCAAAACACGGGATTTTAAGCCCTAAACCCTATATTAAACGGGTTCTACAGTAATATAATGAATTTATATGTTGACATAGGTCTTCTTCCACATCGGATAAATTTATTATAGATGATTACTGTTTTTTTTTTTGCCTCTAGTTATTTCATTACTTGTATTAACTCTCCAACTGAGTTACATGTTGATTGAATGAAACTAAAGTTTATAAAAGTGATATTTGCCTATCTTAAATTAACAGTTTACTCTCCATTTGAGTTGGTCCTGTTTAAATTTATGAGGTTAATATCTTACATCACTCAAATATTTTGCATGAATAGCTAAGTTTTCCTAACGAATCTAAATGTTCAATGAGCATGGTTATATGTGTAATGTGTGGTTTTGAATTTAATCATTCTTCATACATAACTAATGATCTATTTAATGTGTATATCTCCCTGATTAACCATGTCTTTATTCAACCTACTTACCTCAATTTTGAACCAAAACAAGTTAAAAGGACCGAATTATGTTGACTGAAAAAGGAACCTTGATATTGTCCTAACTACTGACATGATAGTATTAATTTTAAGCCCATAATAGGAAGCCTCATTAATTAAATATTGCGGTCCCTGCTGTGACCGAATAATTAGGAATTAAATAAAATTCTATTTCTTGGTGGAAAAGGAAGACCCAACAGGTTTAAAAAAAGAGTTTTAAACCCTAAAACCTGTGGCTATATAAAGAGGTATTATTCCATAAGGAGGCAAAATTTTTAATATACGGTTTTAGTAGTAAATAATATAAATAATTACGTCTAATTTTTGCTAAAAATGGTAAAATAATTATTCTTACATTATTAGTGATATTAGAAGCTTGAAGATATAGTTTAGAAAAAAAGAGAGACAAAATTGGATGTCAACAGTAGTCACTCTTGTATCCAAATGTATCATACACGTTCCGCAACCTACATTACAACTAAATAAAGTCATACTTGATCCTAGACTGAATGAACTCAATTGATAGAGTAATACACTACGGGAAAGCCTATGGTGCTTTTTTTGTGGCATATAAATATTATTTTTGAGAGTGAGTGAATTCTTTCTATCTTGAGTTCATAAGTCCTCTTAAATTTTATTGTGTGGAACTGCTCTCTTTTGTGGTGAGAGAGCACTTGATTCATGAAGGAAAAGTAATGTTGGTGATCTCTATTTTAGAGTAAGTGGGTGAGTTGTGAATAATGCGTAGTACTGGTGAGTCAAATCTTGATGTGAAGATGTTACGCTTTTGTACTTAATCTATTTTAAATATTCTTGGTGTGATGAGTTAGGAAAATTGTTTAAAAAAAAGTCGTGTCTATATAAAGTGTAATTTGAATGCTTGAGGACAAGTAATGGTTTAAGTGTAGGGTGTTGATGATAGTATATAGTTGCATATTTTAATCGTTTATTACACTCTAATTTACTGCACTTTCAATGAGTTTGAGCTTTAACCGCTGGTGTTTTGCACTAACTGTGTGTTTTATGCCTTGTAAGAGTGATTCCGAACTATGTAGATGTTATAAAATGAATTCAAGTGATTTAGAGCTTTAAAGTTTGAATAAAAGCCCAAGAAATTAAGTCAGGATCGTGTTCAGGGATAAACAGATGATAGTTAGAACGAATGAAGAATCGAGTAGGCATATTGCGCCTTATCTAGAAAAATGGACATAACTTTTTGCTAAGAACTCCATGTGGGATTCACAATATGTGGTTGGAAAGCTAACTCAAAGGGTTACAACTTTCATGTTTTACATTTTTCCAAATTCCAAATGGAACAGGGTGAAAAATACGGTCAAATTCAAGATCGTAGACTTGATCGCGGACTGAGGCAGTACACTTGTTAATATGCGCAACCACTAGCGCGCCCGCGCTAGTCTAAGCCTGGAAACTTGTCCTTTTTCACATTGGAGAAGGTATAATTGTTTGGACCCAACCCTACTTGGTATATATATATATTGAAAACTGTATTTTGAAGTGGTGAGACAAATTTGAGACACAAATACGACCTAAGGAGGCAGAGAAACAATAGGAGCAAGACAGAGAATTCTTCTACGAGTTTTTCCTTCCTCTTCCTATTTTTCATTGTTAGTTATGACTTTTAGTATTTTAATTTTACATACTATTATGAATAGCTAACTTGTTATCTAGGATTTTGATGAAACCTTTTGTAGGGTAAATTTTTGTTATGTTTTTTATATAATTGAGCCACAATATTTTCTCTATTTGTTCAACTATATTATTTTTGAGGTTGATTGAAGCGCCCTCAATTAGTTGTGCCTATTTAGTATGTATTACTCGAGAGCTATGCATATTTAGGTAATTGTTGAACAACATCACTCCTAACGTATGTGAGAAATCAATAACCAAGGATCTAAAGGTGGGATTAAGGATAACAAAACCTTGGGGGCAATCTAAGTGAGCTGTAGTTAAAGCCAACTAATGTAACTCGAAAGAGTATGTCTAATAAATTGTCGTAATTACTCGAGAAAAAATTATAACATGCAGAGTGCTCATGAACGATAGAGAATACTTAGGTGAAATTATAAAAGACATATCGAAAAAAATTCCGACAATTGAAAATATCATAACTTTAAACCTCCTTAATCTTTTCTCCAACTTGTAGTATCTTTAGTGTTAATTTATTATTTTAATTTGTTAGTTAGTAGTTAAAGACAAGAATCTTATAAGTTAGGAATTGTTCAAGCTTGTCTTCTTGGTGATAATGAAGAGCTGTAGCTAGACCTTAATTCTCTGTGGAATTCGACTACGGACTTGTAACAACAATAACAACAATATAATCCCACCTAGTGGGGTCTGAGGAGGGTAGTGTGTACGCAAACCTTACCTCTACCCTGAGGTAGAGAAGTTGTTTCCAAATAGACCATCGGCATCCTTCCCTCCAAGAACTTCCCACCTTGCTCTTGGAGAGACTCGAACTCACAACCTCTTGGTTGGAAGTGGAGATTGCTTACTATCCTTCCTTCCAAGACTACGAACTTGTAAGCCGAATTATATTTGCAACAACTACTTAGTCTTTTTTATAAGGCATGGTTAGGCGTCAATGTCTTAAGAGGAACTCAACTTGTACCCTATGAATACTTGGCCAGCATCCAACAATTTCAAAGTAGTGAAAAAGCAACTACTAAGAAGCAATGGACTAGCTTCCCTAGCTCAAAGGCACAAACAGATCTGCATTGCTTATCCTCCGGTGGTGTTCGCTCTTCCCTTAAAAACCCTCAAAATAAGCAATACAAAAGTAGAAATGTAGATGTACAAGCTAATAGAATACCATTTTTGCTTCCAGACTTCCATCATACTCACTGATAGAAACAGATAAAAGAGCCAAATAACACGCAACAATGTTACCAACTCTCTCCCACTACTGCCATAGCACTTGCCAAACAAAGCACAAACAACGAAGCAGAAAACGATACTCACACAAAACAATAATATCTTTTAAACTTAATTACGAAATAATTTCTTTTCATCTAATGTTTGGTTTACCACCAGAAAAAGGAAAACTAAAGTGAGTACCTAAACACTAATAAACTTTGGACCGACGGTATGACCGCCAAAACAAAATAAAGACAAACATCTACACCAATATTGAGTAGATTTCAAGTCATCAAAAGAAGAATGAAGGCCGTAAATTTTTTTGATAGTTATGCACAAAACAAATTGTATGACAAAAGATCAAGTTCAAATTCCAACATAAAATAGCAAATGATCCTTAAAAACAAGGTGCTGCTCTAAATGAGCTATGTACGCTTAGGGGTCGTTTGGTAGAGTTATAAGAGTAATGCTAAATAGAATGTATTAGTAATGCTAGTATTAGTTATGCTAAAATATTTCTTATCCATTGTTTGGTCTAATATATAAAAACATTGTACAATTTCTAAAAGTATTACTCCCTCCGTTTCAATTTATGTGAACCTATTTTTTTTTTTTGGTCCGTGCCAAAAAGAATGACCTCTTTCCTTATTTGGAAACAATCTACCTTTGTGTAATGATTTATAGCCACACAAAATATTTGTGCCTCATTTTCCACCACAAGTTCAAAAGACTTCTTTCTTTTCTTAAACTTCGTGACCAGTCAAATGAGTTCACATAAATTGAAACGGAAAAAGTATTTAATTACAAAGATACCCTCGTAACCAACCCATCACTTTATCTTTTTAAAAGAAACATATATTGGAAAATATTTTTTTATGAAAAAGGTTATAAAAAAATTATTTGATTTGCCTACCTATATTGTAGTATAGAATTGAATATTTATTTATAAAAAAATATGCTAAGTATTTATTTATCTACTAGGGATATAACTATATTTCCCCCTTTTTGGGATTATTTCAAACTTGTATTAATATAATCGTATATTTAATACACAAAGCTAATGCATGCAATATTTTATCTAATGCATCCTACCAAACGACCCCTTAATATAACTCATACACCAGTGACAGCATGATATTGAGTCAAACGGCCTTCTGGAGATGGGGAGCTATCCCCATTACCAGTACACACTATTATGACAGCCAACTTAAAGAAGTTAGTCCAAAACAAAAGGTTAAAAAACAGGAAATGAAGGGGGAAGAGGGGAAAGGGGGGGGGGGGGGGGGGAGAGAAAAAAA
>MU690397.1:3549-22221 GCA_026770625.1 Nicotiana glauca
CTCTTAAGCTTTCCAGTTTTATCTTGTATATATATATTTGTGGGCCCAATAGTAGAGTCCATACTCATTAGATGCTCGTGACTTGTGACACCCCGGTCAGGTTGTATTGGGTTGGAATTAATAGTTTTAAATGCCGGTAAGTTGTGTTATCTATTCATTTATGTGTAATAGCTGTTAAAGAGTGGATTTGGGGTTGTTGGCTGGCCTTGTCTTCACGAGAGGCGCCATCACGACCGGGTATGGAATTTGGGTCGTGACAATTTTATTATTGGTTATTTCCGCAAATGTTAGGCTTACCTAGTCGTAGAGACTAGGTGCCGTCACGACATATCACGGAGGTGGGATTTGGGTCGTGACACTTTTCATCAAATGGATTCTCTTTATAGTAGTTGAAATATTAAAAGTTTGTAGCATAGATGTTCCAATCTTTAAGGGACGATATCATAAATTATATTAGAATTTGACAAAGCACGAGCAAAAAAATCATATACACATTGGCCTCGTCAATATATAACGTGGATGACTAGAATCAATAAATTTAGCAACGTGGTACTGCTATAAAATCAAGACGAATTTGGAAAGCTTGACGGCGAAACAAAAGCTTAAGAGTGGCATATATTAATTGAATGAGATCAACTACCGTGTATCCAATGTTCAAAAATCAAAATTAATCATAAGGAGTACTGATGTTAGGCTACAGAGAAAACTTCCTCGCATACGTTAAAATCTCAATGATATATAGTAGCTTGAATTTAGTTATTATGAGACGATTAATCAACATTTGGTAGTATACTTCTTTCTATTATTACCTTCAAAAAGCATATAACATACACATGATCTAGATAAGTATTGGGTTGACTTTGGACTTCACCAGCTCTTCACTTTTTTAAAAAAAACTTATATCTAACTTTCTCAATTTTAGAGTGTGTTTGGTACGAAGGAAAATATTTAATATGGAAAATGTATTCTTAGAAAATACTTTTCTAGAAAATATTTTATTTTTTCTTGTTTGGTTGGTGAGTAAAAAAAATATTTTTGTATGCTACTCTGCTTACCCTCCCTTCCCCCAAATCTTCATGTTTACTGGGCTTCCTCCCTTCCCCCTCCCCCAAAATACCCAACATTTTTAGGGATCTACTTTCTTTAAAATTGTTGAGAAAATTGTTGTTTCTTCTCTAGAAAGAAAAAATATTTTTTTTCGTACCAAACTTTTTCATCAAGTGACGCGAAACAACGGATGCGGGTTAGTTATTTGCGGCCGCAAGATGTACAAGACAACAATCAATGTTAACAAATGCATAACCAAATGTCTAAAGCTACCAAACATCAAACTCCAACCAACCTACGAAACTGACCCAGTCATCATTCAAGTCTTTTTGACCATTCTGGCCAAATGTTATTTACTTTCTTTTTTTCAGACAACATATATAAGCATTAGTTTCAAATGAAATTGTTAAAATTCCTGACACAAAAGGCACGTCAAAAAGGTGCTGCCCCGTATTATACGGTTAAAATCACTTTCAAGATTGCCCATTAAAAATAAAACAAAACCAACAAAAGTTTAACAAGTCCCTACGAAAATGATCCTCTTGATTTCAAACTAATTTACTTGACTCTTCTCTCTTCTTCAGTGAATTATTTGTGAATTAAATATAAAATGATTTATTTACTTAAAAGGAAAGATGACTTTGTATTAAGCCATGAATAGTAGTCAAGTTCTAACTACAAATGGCCCACTAGTCGGATTCATGGCTTAACTAGTAACCATAAAAATATTTGTCAGGGACACTCGTTAATCCAACGAGGTCAAGAATGAAAAAGGAAATTGCTCCTATTTATGACATTTTATAACTTTTAAAATAATCAATTCCATGTCATCAAGTTGGTAATGAAACGAGTCCGGAACCGAAATGTTATCTTTTTGGACTCAAAATACTTTTTTAGGTGAAAACAACTTAGTTATTAAAATATGTAAAACGCGGTTCACAACCACATGCAACAGGTGGCGAACGTTGACCTCATAGCCGGCCAACTCTGCATACTTCGCCAACATCGGAAAAACTTTATACAAATAAGGGGAGAGTTGCGCCGGCAGACGTTGTAAAATCGACAAAACTCCTTCGCTAATGGGACCAAATGCACATGCAAGTATATGCGATCGTCAAGTAATAAAGTGACTAAAAGTCGGATGTCGAACCCACGAGGACTTGTAATTAATTATTAACTAAATTAGACTATCCTAATTATCTAAACAAGAATTAAACCTAGAAGTATTTGGTTCTAAACTAATTAAATAAAGAATATAAATAATGAGCTTTTAACAGAGAGAAAGAGCAGATATTTATGATATCAATGTAATGAAAATGATCTAGGGTTATGGGCTATCTAACATTCCTATTGTATTCTTCAATTGAATTGACTAACTAATTTATCTAGTTTATTGGTTGACAGGGTTAATATTGCTCATAAGAATCTGTCGAGTTCTTACTCGCCTATTCAAGCTAACCTAACTCCTATATGTCTATGGAATTAGAATCAACAAGAACGCATTTATAATTCCTGTAAATCAACCAAGCAAGACAATTAGATATATGTCTATCTTAACCGCGAATCCGTTCCCCGATGCCCAGGTTCAAGATCTTGCTCTACTCAATCCTATATGCAATTTAGAATTCCCACTTTCGAGTTCAACTCTAGATTCGTAGATAGTATTCAATTGGTGATCAAGCAATCAAATAATTAAGTGCAGGATTGAATAAATAAACCAATATGATAAACTAAGGAATCAAAATCAATATCCGAATAACAATAGTCATGAAAGAACCACAACCCTAGAACGTGAAGTTTAGCTCCACATAGATATGGTAGCAAAACAACAAATCATACAAAGAAATATAAAAAGACTAAGTTGGTGGAAGAAAAGATGAAACCGGCCTCCATGGCAGCTCTGTGCTTGTATTTTCCTCTCAAAAACGTCCTCCTCTCTCAAAATACCGTTTTTCCATGTATATATACCCAAGTAGGGTTAGGCCCAAACAATTATACCTTCTTCAATGTGAAAAAAGACACTTTTCCCGGTTTTGACTAGCGCGATCGCGCTAGTGGTCACACTAGTGGTCGCGCTAGTGGTCCAGTGTTCTTCCTGACGAGCGCGACCTGAGCGCGATCGCGCTATTAACGCATATTTTTCACCATGTTTCGTTTCGAATTTGAAAAAACATAAACCATGAAAGTTGTAGCCCTTTGAGTTAGCTTTCCAACCATATATTGTGGATCGAAAATGCAGTTCGGAGAAAATAATTATATCTATTTTACTAGACAGTGCATAATATGCCTACTGGAGTCTTTGTTTGCTCTAACTATCATCCATTGACCCCCAAACACGATCCCGGCTTAATTCCTTGAACTTTTACTCAAACTTTAAAGCTCAAATCACTTGAATTTATTCTATAGCATCCACATAGCTCGAAATCACTCCTACAAGACATAAAACACACCATCAATGCAAAACACTAGCGATTAAAGCTCAAACTCAATTAAAGTACAGTAAATTAGAGTATAATAAGCGACTAAAATAAGTATCTATAGCCTATCATCAACACTCCACACTTAAATGTTTCTCGTCCTCAATTCAACCAAAAATTTACTCTATCTATGAGCACTTAACCTCTTAACACATTTGTAGCACACTACACCAATGACCATGGTTGATAGAAACAATTAAACTCTAGCATATGCAATCATCATACACTTCCCTTTACTTATGTCATTCTTCAAAAATATTCAAACAAAGACAATATGCTCACAATAATCCTAGCCTCAAAAATTGACTCAATATCATGATGCACTCACGGCTTGAATACCCAACATCGTAGAGAAGTCTAATAACATTACCTATCCCTCATGAATCCATGTGCCCTCACAAGAAGAACAAGAGAATACGTTGAACCCACACAATCAAATCTCATGATCAAATATTGTTTAAAGACTCGTATATATATATATATATATATAGAACTCTCTCTCACACACAAAAGAAGTCACATGCATGCACTTGGTACCATAGGCTTGCCCTTAGTGTAAATCTCTATTAATGTAGGCTCGCTCGATCTAAAATTAATTAGGTCTTTTTTATGGTTGTAATATGGGATAAGGGACGGGTAGGATATATTTAGGAATAGTGACTGACCCTTATAAGCACTTTAACAAACCACATAATAAACTGTAAGCGCAAATTCTTCAATCCACTTCACTTTCACGCACAATATCACCCCAAAAATGCTCCCTTCTTCTTTAAGCACTACATTAATTCATACCCACTAGTAGGAACAAGACAACAATGTATTCATCTCTATTTTTTTCCTTCAGATTATTCTTTTTTTTTAATTTCTGCTAATGGTGTATTATTTACAAAGCAAGTGCACCTTTCTTTCTTTTATTGGTTTCACTCAAAAGCCACCCCACACTTAGTTCATTCTTACTTCTTTTAGCGCTCATCTCACAATTAAAGTGCTTTAAGAGGAAAACGGATCAAAACAATGTCAATTAAGAATAAAAAGGGTATAGTCTTGTAATGTGGGTGCTAAATAAAAGTCTATAGGCTCAAAAGGGTTAATTAGGGATAAATTTTATTTGTGATAAGTAATAACGCTCAAAATAGATCAAAGAAAGCCTCAAATCACTTTTCAAACCGAACATCATCTAAAATTTCGCCTCAACTCACATACCGGGCAAGTTCTAGACACAAGTACAATACATAGACTATACAAAAACCGCACCACACATGGCACATGACTCACTAAGAACGGTCTCATTCTGACTCTCAAACAAATGCAAGTATTCACGGAGCCACGAGATATTAAGCATGAAGCACAAAGTGGACATAAGTCAAGAAAATGAGGCATAGGCATCACAAGACATGCTATCCAACTAAGCAAGGCATCATCAATAATTTTAAATCATAGGGAAGATACTACACATGCCAAAGCCTAAATATGCTACTATCAAACAAGTCAAGGGCGCCTAGGTTCATCATTTTTCCTCCATTTATTCCCTAAATTCTAATCTACTCTAAAAATAAAATAAAAATACTACTACCCGGTTCAAACTACATCCCATAGAAAAGAACCATAGCACAAAGAAAAACCGTGGGGGATTATTGCTACCTAAAAATAAATAAAAGACGTATTTTTGGATTTTTTCTGTTTTTCACCCTTTTTTATTTTTTTTATTGGACCTTAATCCCTCAAGAAAGCTATCCACAAAATCCATCGTCGGGAAAAGTCCTAATTTTTTAATTTTTTTTTGATTTTTTTTTTAAAAAAAAAATTAATACACTAAGAACAAGTACTATAACTAAGCTAACATAGCACAAAAAATCACCTAGACAATCTCCTCATCCCACACTTAAAATTGTGCAATATCCTCAATGCACACTAAAAATAACAAGAGGGTAAAAGAGACTCCCTGGTAGGCCAAAGGCCGAAGCATTAGAAGCTCACGGGATACTCAGACTTCTCCCAGGTACGATCCTTTGTGCGGTCACCCCACACTTATTTCAACCACATAGCTCACTTTTGCACACTTCCAGTGGCTTTTCTTCTATGCTCATAATCCTACAAAAAATGCTACAAATATAGAAAAATAAAATAAACAAAAATAAATAAAAATAAAATAAAGCAGTAAAGCTGGGTTGCCTCCCAACAAGCGCCTAATTTAAAGTCGCGGCACGACTTGAACCAATTTTTGTCTCCATATTGAACTTATGAATTATACCCCTAATATGGCATCCAGTCTATGGCTATGCACCTTTGGTGGGGCTACAAAGATAACCAGGCCAAGTAATAAATTTTTTACTCTGCTCCTCTCGGCCTTTAGAGGAGGAATATAATTTTTGCTTTTTGGCACAATAAATTCAAGAATATAGGCGCTCTCATCATCCCTCTTTGACCCCTTTATTGGCTCAGATGACTCGATTACTATCTTACTATCTAAACACAATGTGGAAAAATGATTGGAATGAGGTCTAATGCGCTCTAACTCATAAATTTTACTACTATTTGCATCCCCATATTTACACACACTAAAGTCTCCCAAAGTAATGTTATCTACTCCCCCATTGACTTTAGAGCACTCTTCTCAATATTGACATCCTCAAGAAAAATATGGTCTAGTGATGGTATTCTCGTTTTAGCTCCTTAATTTGGTCTAGAAGATTTTTTCCAATTTCACACAACTCATTATTAATTTGTTGGGTGTTACACGCATCAACCTTTGTGCCCAAATCTGCATCTAAGTTATGTACAACCAAGCAAAAATTGTCAATTTTATATGCAAGTTCATCTCTCTCCTTAGGCCAATCATTCACCAACATTGTCAAAAGACAACGTCATTCTGCATATTCGTCTAATCGAGAATATACGTCCCAACACCAACCCTTACTCCCATATTCAAATTCAGACCTCCCAGATGTCATGTTGAGAGAACTAGAAACACACTAGGAGAAAACTCAAATAGTTATAAAATTAAAAATATTTACAAAAAGAGAAGAAAAAAAACTTGTAAAGATAAAAGTAAAAGTCTAATTTAGAAAAATAGTTAATTTCTAAGTCCCCGGCAACAGCGCCAAAAACTTGTTGCGGCCAAACGCACACACAAGTATACGCGGACGTCAAGTAATAAAGTGACTAAAAGTCGGATGTCGAACCTACGAAGACTTGTGATTAACTATTAACTAAATTAGATCATCCTAATTATCTAAACAAGAATTAAACCTAGAAGTATTTGGTTCTAAACTATTAAATAAAGAATATAAATAATGAACTTTTAACAGAGAGAAAGAGCAGATATTTATGATATCAATGTAATGAAAACGATCTAGGGTTATGGGCTATCTAACATTCCTATTGTATTCTTCAATTGAATTGACTAACTAATTTATCTAATTTATTGGTTGACATGGCTAATATTGCTCATAAGAATCTGTAGAGTTCTTACTCGCCTATTCAAGCTAACCTAACTCCTATATGTCTATGGAATTAGAATCAACAAGAACGCATTTATAATTCCTGTAAATCAACCAAGAAAGACAATTAGGTATATGTCTATCCTAACTGCGAATCTGTTCCCCGATGCCCAGGTTCAAGAACTTGCTCTACTTAATCCTATATGCAATCTAAAATTCTCACTTTCGAGTTCAACTCTAGATTCGTAGATAATATTCAATTGGTGATACAACAATCAAATAATTAAGTGCCGGATTGAATAAATAAACCAATATGATAAACTAAGGAATCAAAATCAATATCCGAATAACAATAGTCATGAAAGAACCACAACCCTAGAACGTGAAGTTTAGCTCCACATATACATGGTAGCAAAACAACAAATCATACAAAGAAACATAAAAAGACTAAGTTGGTGGAAGAAAAGATGAAACCCGGCCTCCACGGCGGCTCTATGCTTGTGTTTTCCTCTCAAAAACGTCCTCCTCTCTCAAAATACCATTTTTTCATGTATATATACCAAGTAAGGTTGGGCCCAAAAAATTATACCTTCTCCAATGTGAAAAAAGACACTTTTCCCAGGTTTGACTAGCGCGATCGCGCTAGTGGCCGCGCTAGTGGCCCAGTGTTCTGCTTGACGAGCGCGACCTGAGCGCAATCGCGCTATTGACGCGCATCTTTTACCCTGTTCCGGTTTGAATTTGGACAAACGTAAAACATTTAAGAGTTATCCCTTTGAGTTATCTTTCCAACCATATATTATGGAGCCAAAATGGATTTCTGATAAAAATGTTATATCGAATTTACTAGACAGTGCGCAATATGCCTACTGGAGTCTTCGTTTGCTCTAACTATCATCCGTTAACCCCCAAACACGATCCCGGCTTAATTCCTTGAAATTTACTCAAACTTTAAAGCTCCAAATCACTTGAATTCATTCCATAACATCCACATAGCTCGGAATCACTCCTACAAGCCATAAAATACGCCATTAGTGCAAAACACTAGCGATTAAAGCTCAAACTCAATTAAAGTGCAGTAAATTAGAGTGTAATAAGCGACTAAAATAAGTATCTATAGCTTATCATCAATAACCAATTAAGAACATATAAAGGTAGAAATCACAATATCCAGGTCGGTGAACCTCTACGATGTCGCCCCCGGCCGGAACAATTTTGACATGAGGAGGAATGCGATATTTAGACCGGAGGTCGGTTATTTGAGGTGGTCCCGTCTTAGAAAGCTTCTAAACAGGAGCATGAGCGGGTTTCTTTGGGAAGTCATGCCAGACCAAAGGGTTCTTGGGGACTACCTCCTCCACGGTGGGGAAGCTTTCCTCCTCCTCAACCATGAATTCCTCACCGCCGGGAGGAAGGGCCACCGATAAAGGAGTGGCATCGAAAACTTCATCGTGAATATGAAGGGATTTTGACATATTTCCATAGTGAAATGAATGCAACAAAGTCTGAAGAAGAAGATATCAACTTGGTAAGAAGTCAGGAACTGTAATTGAAGAGGCTGCAAGAGATTGAAATTGGAGATCGGAGAAGAAGATCAAAGACGAACAATACACATGCGAAATGAGAAATGATGAAAATTTTAAAAAATGAGCCCCCCCCCCCCCAATTTATTTATAGGATTGGGTGACACCAGAATCGAAGCAAAGGACCATCAATGGCACCAAAATCGAAGCGATATAGAAGCACAGACACTGCATTGGGAAGACGCATAATGATAACGGGCTTGGCCATGACGTCACCCCACGTTAGCCACACCAACTGCGCCTTTTGACCTTGGCCGATTTGATTCAATCAACATGACCAAATTTCTTCTTAATGGCTGCAGATCGGATCTGCTCATCAAGGACGTGCAAGATCACGACCTCAACAAGCGGAGGGACTAACTGTATTGGTCTAAATTTGGGCTGCTTGATAACTGCAAATAAACATGATCGAGGACAGAGCCGACCATGCCACAGTGGCGAGGAGTCTTCTTAAGAAGGATTATTGTTGACGTTAAGTAAAGGGAGCAAGGAAGCAACAGTAGGATAGATTTAGTGATAGACATAAGGAATATTCCATTGGATATTCTTTATGTTGTACTTTTTAGGGTTTCTTATAGATATCTCTTATAAATAGGAAGAGATAAAGAACAGAAGGAGGATCTTCACTTTTTGATAAGAACACTTTGTAAAGGGTTGACTAAAAAAAAGCTTGTCTTGTTCATTGATTCTATTGCTCAACACACGTTGTTCACTCTTTGTTTACAAGATCCAAAGATTCCTTATTCATCCTCACTTTCCATTATTCCACGTTGCTGTCAGGAAGAAGAATCACCCAGTCATCTAACATTTGGGTGATAAATTCCTCTTTATTATTTATTGCATGTTCTTATTATAACATTCATTGACAATCATTGAACATGTACCTAATATTTATTATTCTCGAACACGGTTTCATTTCCCACGGATCTCCTTTAATCTTAGATTTAGAATTTATTATGTTTAATTAGGATTCACCTCTATTTTCTCATTAATTAATTTAATAAAAAGCTTAACACTTTTTGGTCAAACAGTAGCTAATCATGGGATGGTGAAACAGAATTTTAAGATTTCCATGAGATTTAAAAGATCAACGATGGAAAAGAAGTTCAAAGGAAGAAGTGTATATATATATATATATATATATATATATATATATATATATATGTTTCAGTATTGTGCTTTTAATTTCAGTAATAATTCATGCTCAAGTTTATTCCTATACGTGTACGGAGCACATTTATTTTTGAGGAAGAAAAAAGAGAAAGGCAAAATATTGTTCCATCAAAAAGGTTATCTCAATGACTTGTTATGGTTGGAAGGAACAATCTTGATAACAAGACCAGGAAAAACATCATCAGGATCATGAATATGTGGATTCCTTTCAACAATATAAGGATCACCACACTTGTCACTGATTGTATGTAATGTTTCTCCTTCTCCAACTACATATATTTCATTGCATGGTCGATTATGAGACAGGCCCAGCTGCTTTCCTCTGACGACAGAATTTTCCCAATTTCCAGTGTTGTTTTCCTTAACAGAACTCATTAATACAAGTGCCATAAGGCTAATAGCACACAACCATGAAGCTACATCAGATGCAATGAGTATTGTAGTTTTTATTTTGGATCTGTTTTTAACTGATACAGAAACCATTGTGAGGAGAAGGAGAGAAGATGATTAGATGTGTATAAAGATGGTGTGAAGAGATTAGTATTTATATGGATAATAATAGTTTGAGAGTTTTGCGTGGGCTTTAGGTTCGAAGACTTCTGATATTTTGGTTGTTTATTAGGCAAGTTGAGTTGAACTACAATTTTGGCGTGTACTTATTTTATGTTCACCAAAATTATGCGAGACCGTTATGTATTTATGAGAACTTGATTAGGTAACCAAAATATTCAGTTTGACATATGAAAAAGTTTATAGAAATACTGTTTGGAGCCAAAGTTATTTATTTGGCATGAAAGTATACTACAAATTAATTTCTCCTGGGCTGGATGTAGCCTTTCAATAAGTTATATGTGAGTACTATTTGGCTGCTAACTCGTAAACCATGACGTCGACATTCAATTTAAATAGTCAGAAATTACAGGTTTACGTTATTATAAAGACATCATGATTCCTTTCTGAAAACCATTGACTAAATGTAAAATCGAATTTAAATGAGTAATATTAGTATACTTCATATATAAATATGAGTTCCTTAAATTAGGAACAATTAGTAGTCGTACACGCGCGATGTGCGTCAATATTAAAAAATATTAATTTAATTAAATTATGATCGGGCTTGTTTGATCCTATTAGATTGTATTGGAGTACTTAAATAGTTAGTGAACAACTTTTTTGTTCTATATTTTTTTATCATATTAACCAATGTTTAGTATTCGCTTTATGTTTGTAATATATGAGAAGATTTATAATTTATTACTGTTGAAATATTTTTTTATTTTAAATTTTAATCTGTTGTCCTTAATAATATTATCTAAATTTTAATGAACAAAATCTCTATTAAACAAACATAACTTATACATGGAACGCATTGAATAACTTTTTTGTTATGTATTTTTTTATTACATCATCTAATATTTAATATTATTACATTGTTAATAGAAAGTTTTATTAGAATATTACTTTACTTAATATTTTCTTTGAAAGTTTTTTTATTTTTTTATTTTTGCTTTATTTATTTTAAAATAATTTTAAAACTCCAACTTGAAACTACTTCCAAATTTGAACTGGTAATTTATTTTTTTTAATTTCGTTTATTATTTTAAAACTCCAACTTGAAACTATTCCCGATTTGAATGGGTAGTTTTTCTTCTCTTTCTTTCATTTTTTTAAGGCTATTTTTTTTCTTGCTTTTTTATTTTAAGATAATTTATAAACTTCAACTTGAAACTACTCTCACCCAATTTAAATGGGTAGTTATTATTTTATATATTCATTTTCCATTTTTAATTACATTTAATTATAAGATATTTATATTTATTAATTCAAATAAAGTATGTATGTATGTATGTGTGTGTGTATATATATATATATATATATATATATATATATATATATATATATATATATATATATATATATATATATATATATATATATGGAAGTTTTTATTTTATCTTATTATTTTTATTTTTTATATATATTTAATGTAACGACCCGACCGGTCATTTTGAGCCCTAGCGTGTCGTTCAGCAGTTTGAGGCCATGAGCAGCTTCATTTCGGGTATTATGACGTGTTCGCATGGTCGGAATTTAAATTCAGGAAGATCGGAGTTAAATTTAAATGAAAATTCTCATTTGAGAAGCTTAAAGTTGAAAGAATGAACTAGGATTGGATTTTTGAGTAAACGACCTCGGAATCAGGATCTGAAGGTTTCAGCAGGTTCGTATGATGATATCGGACTTGGGCTTATGCCGATTCGAGTTTTAGATAACCCAGGAGCGTTTTGGCGCCTATTATGGAAGTTAGCATTTTGGAAGAAATTTCTTAAGTTTGGCTTGGAGTACATTTCAGCGTTATCGATGTCCGTTTGGGATTCCAAGAATGGGAGTAGCTCTTATGATGATTCTGGGGTTGGGAGCGCGATTGGAAGTGAATTCGGAGGTCGGTAGGTCATTTTGAAGCCATTTGGCTAAAGATAGAAATTTGAAAGTTTTTGAGAAGTTTGACCGGGAGTAGATTTTTTGATATCAGGGTCGGAATCCAATTTCGGGAGTTGGAGTAGGTCCGTAATGTCAAATATGACTTGTGTGTAAAATTTGAGGTCAATCGGATATGATTTGATGGGTTTAAACACCGTAAGTAGAAGTTGGAAAGTTCAAAGTTCATAAAGCTTGGATTGAAGGTCGATTGATGATTTTAGCGTTGTTTGATGTGATTTGAGGCCTCGAGCAGGTCCGTAATGTATTTTGGGATTGGTTGGTATGATTGGTTGGGATCTCATGGGCCTCGGGTGGATTCCGGGTGGTTAACGAATCAAAACTTGGAATTCAAGAAGAACTGAAGCAGCTGGTATCTGGTATTTACGCTACTGCAGAAATGGGACAGCAGAAGCGGCCCCGCAGAAGCGAGGAGGAAGCCGCAGAAGCGGTCGAGCGTGAGGGCAGCCAGGATCACAGAAGCAGCCCTTGATCTGCTAATGCGGAACCGCAGAAGCGGTTGGCTGACCGCAGAAGCGAAAATATGCTAGAGCCCAGGGACCGCAGAAGTGGAATATTTTCCACAAAAGCGGGACCCCGGAAGCGGGATTATTTCCGCAGAAGCAAA
The DNA here is from genome assembly GCA_026770625.1 of Nicotiana glauca. Taxonomy (NCBI): domain Eukaryota; kingdom Viridiplantae; phylum Streptophyta; class Magnoliopsida; order Solanales; family Solanaceae; genus Nicotiana; species Nicotiana glauca. Next base: position 16,376 of record MU690397.1, read on the forward strand.
AATCCCTAGAGGCAGAAGGTTAATTTAAAGTCGGGGATTAGCCATTTATATCATATTTCTCATGGCTTGGGGCAATTTAGAATAGCTTCAAGGAGGGGATTTTCGTCGTCAATATCAAGGTAAGTTATCCCCATCACTTTTGAGTTAAATATATCAATTATGTATGGATTTAAGCATAAAGATTAGTGTAAATTTGGGGTTTTGGCTAAAAACCTAGGAAATTAGAAATCTTAGATTTTGATTACGATTTTGAGTATGGAATTAAGAGAAAATTATATATTCGAGTTCCTAACGTAATGGGTAAACTTTATCTTCGAAATGTTTTGGATTCCGGGCACGTGGGCCCGAGGGCGTTTTGTCAACTTTCCAATCAGGGTTAGGAATTGCTATAAATTAGTTTGTAATGAATATTTGAGCATATATTAATGGATTTGCATAACCATTGGCTAGTCTTGGAGCATGGTCCATCAATTGGAGTCCTCGGAAAAATGTAGAATGCCGGTTTTGAGTCTTCGGAGCGAGGTGAGTCTCCTTTCTAATCTTGTGAGGGGGAATTTGCCCCATAGGTGAGTTAAATTGGTTATGTGCTACGTACGCACGAGGTGATGAGTGTTCGTGCGTAGCTACTATTATGCTATTGTCCGGGTAGTCTAGGACCCAAAAAACATGTTATACTTGGATTACTGTGAACCCATTGATAGTTTAAATTGTTTAAATCACCTTGAATTGGTAAAGGAATTTAAAAAGAGATTGAATATTAAATTTTCCCTGAAATGTTAAAAAGAGAAATTTGTCTATTTGGTTGATTATCCCCGATAAGCTCTTAATTTCCTACTTGAGCATGTATTTTATGTGTGTCTACGTCGCATGGATGATTCGCGAGCAGTATATGTGTTTATTTATGGAACGGGACGAATGCCTCGGTGAGAATAGATGCATCTATGGTTTGTGCCGCTCGACCCTCGGCAGTGCACAATTTATATTTCTGTTGTAGCGGGCCGTCGACCTCGGCATGATTTGCGCATGTTTGTATTGTTGTCTTGAATTTATTAAAGTTGTTATTGCCTTTTCATGGCTTGAAAATATTTGGATAATAATAAAAAGGAATTTTGGAAATTTCCTATGAAAGAATTATATGTTTACTTGTTTCCTCTATTTGGATTAAAAAGAATCATGTTTATAAAATAAATCCACAGTTTAATACATATATTAAGGATGAACTATTATTGGACTATTAGAGAGTGTCAAGTTGGCCATCTCGTCTCTACTCCTTCAGGATTAGGCGGGATACTCACTGAGTACACGTTGATTACTTACTCATACTACACTTCTGTGCATTTTCGTTGCACAGGTATATATGCCTCTAGCAACCTATTGGGTGTAGCAGCATGGATGACACTGGGACTAGGTGAGCTGCATTGTTCGAGGCGACCCGCAGCTAGTGTAGTTCCTTTCAGCATTTGTATCTTATTCCCTGTCCACTGTATTTCGGATAGGTGTTGTATTTTATTTTCCTTATCAATAGTTGTTCATGCACTTATGACATCGGGTTTCTGGGATGGTTTTCAAAGAAATGTACTAATTGTTATTATTTAAATTTAAATTCAAGTAGTGATCTTTATTTATAAAAAATGGAAGGAAAAACCTTAGATTTTCAAAAGTATTAAAAGAGGATTTAGTTGATAATTCTTGTTGGCTTGCCTGACAGAGGTGTCCGGCGTCACCACGACCCTTAGTGGATTTTGAGTCGTGACAACATGGTATCAGAGCACTAGGTTCCCGTCAGTCTCACGAGTCATGAGCAAGTCTAGTAGAGTCTCGCGGATCGGTATGGAGACGTTACTTATCCTCGGGAGTCTACAAGGCTGTTAGGAGCACTTCCCCTCTTGATTTCCTTTTCGGGCGGTTCGATTCCTTTGAGGCTTATGCCTTTGATTTCTTCCTACTCAATCTTACGCGAGCGCTTGTTATAAATCAAAAATTTGAAGGATTGTAATGGCACTACAAGTGTGGTGCGGGATGAATTACCCGGTATAGTTGATTGGACTATTACAGTCACATTACGGAGAGATATTCTATTTTTTTAGCTCAGTAACAGAACTTCTGAGAGCCTTAAGGCTAGGCACAGGTTGCCATAATGCTTATGAGCAATTATTCCACAGTGTTGTTGTGATGGTATGGTGTTTTCCCACGTGTCGGGGCAGTGAATGAATTGAAGGGAGGTTTACTCAGTGTGTAATCAAAGGGATTTAGTATTTTATTCCCGGCAGGGGAAAGTAAATCGAACTAAGGATGGTCGGATGTGTTTTGGGATTGGTTGGGGTCCCGGGGGCCTCGGGTGGATTCCAGGTTGTTAACGGATCAAACTTGGAATTCAAGAAGAACTGAAGCAGCTAGTATCTGGTATTTCCGCTTCTGCGGAAATGGGACTGCAGAAGCGGCCTCGCAGAAGCGAGGAGGAAGCCGCAGACGCGGTCGAGCGTGAGGGCAGCCAGGACCGCAGAAGCGGCCCTTGATCCGCTGATGCGGAACCGCAGAAGCGAAAATGGGCTAGAGCCCAGGGACCGCAGAAGCGGAATATTTTCCGCAAAAGCGGGACTGCGGAAGCAGGATTATTTCCGCAGAAGCGAAAATCCCTGAAGGCAGAAGGTTAATTTAAAGTCGGGGATTAGCCATTTCTCTCATATTTCTCATGGCTTGGGGCGATTTTGGAGAGCTTCAAAGAGGGGATTTTCGTCATCAATGTCAAGGTAAGTTATCCCCATCACTTTTGAGTTAAATATCAATTATGTATGGATTTAAGCATGAAGATTAGTGTAAATTTGGGGTTTTGGTTGAAAACCTAGGAAATTAAAAATCTTGGATTTTGATTACGATTTTTAGTATGGAATTAAAAGAAAATTATATATTCGAGTTCCTAGGGTTATGGGTAAACTTTATCTTTGAAAAGTTTTGGATTCCGGGCCCGAGGGCGTTTTGGTCAACTTTCCAATCGGGGTTAGGAATTGCTATAAATTAGTTTGTAATGAATATTTGAGCATATATTAATGGATTTGCTTAACCATTAGCTAGTCTTGGAGTGTGGTGCATCAATTGGAGTCCTCGAAAGAATGTAGAATGCCGGTTTTGAGTCTTCGGAGCGAGGTGAGTCTCCTTTCTAATCTTCTAAGGGAGAATTTACCCCATAAGTGAGTTAAATTGGTTATGTGCTCCTATTTGTGGGGGCTACATACGCACGAGGTGATGAGAGTCCGTGCGTAGCCACTATTATGCTATTGTCCGGGTAGTCTAAGACCCAAAAAGCATGTTATACTCAGATTACTGTGAACCCATTGATAGTTTAAATTGTTTAAATCACCTTGAATTGGTAAAGGAATTTAAAAAGAGATTGAATATTAAATTTTCCCTGAAATTTTAAAAAGAGAAATTTGTCTATTTGGTTGATTATCCCTGATAAGCTCTTAATTTCCTACTTGAGCATGTATTTTATGTGTGCCTGCGTCGCATGGATGATTCACGAGCAGGATATGTGTTTATTTATGGAACGGGCCGAATGCATCGGTGAGAATAGATGCGTCTATGGTTTGTGCCGCTTGACCCTCGGCAGTGCACAATTTACATTTCTATTGGAGCAGGCTGTCGACCTCGGCATGATTTGCGCATGTTTGTGCTGTTGTCTTGAATTTATTAAAGTTGTTATTGCCTCTTCATGGCTTGAGAATATTTGAATAATAATTAAGAGGAATTTTGGAAATTTCCTATGAAAGAATTATATGTTTACTTTTTTCCTCTAGTTGGATTAAAAAAAATCATGTTTATAAAATAAATCTACAATTTAATACATATATTAAGGATGAAAAATTATTGGACTATTAGAGAGCGTCAAGTTGGCCATCTCGTCTCTACTCCTTCGGGATTAGGCGGGATACTCACTGAGTATACGTTAATTACGTACTCATACTACACTTGTGTGCATTTTTGCTGTACAGGTATATATGCCTCTAGCAGCCTATTGGGCATAGAAGCATGGATGACGCTGGGACTAGGTGAGTTGCATTGCTTGAGGCGACCCGTAGCTAGCAGGTGTTGTATTTTATTTTCCTTATTAATAGTTGTTCATGCACTTGTGACACCGAATTTCTGGGATGGTTTTTGAAGAAATGTATTAATTGTTATTATTTAAATTTGAATTCAAGTAGTGATCTTTATTTATGAAAAATAGAAGAAAAAACCTTAGATTTTGAAAAGTATTAAAAGAGGATTTAGTTGATAATTCTTGTTGGCTTGCCTGACTGTGACTGTTACAACCCATATTCACGTATGTTAGCTCATGCCATAAGGTAGTTGACATAAATCCATGAAATGATTATCTTTAAGATAATAAGAAGTTTATCATATTGGTCTTAAATGATACAAAAGTGTATAAGGGTGGTTAACAAGTATTAGAAGTCAAACGAATCAAGGATGTTGTTAGCCGTATTTTTGGGTAAACCTAGAGGTGCTTAATACACTCAAGAGGTAGTGTTTTAAGGTATTTGAATCATATAGTATCCGTATCATAAGTCTTGAAGTCAAATGAGTTATGAGACAAAAGTCGACAAAAGTTGTCGCAACTTTGGTTCATAATTTTACTTAAACATTAGGTCAAATTTTACTAAGCTTTTCTCCCAATTTACTTAGAATTATGGAGTGATCTAACCACCAAATTGAAAATCTATGAGTCTAGTTTCTAACGCATTAAACCGTTCGTCGATACGATCTCGGAGTAGAGAGATATTCGCGTTTTCGCGAGACTGCGCCGAGCACCTCTCTATAGGGACCACTAAGGCGGTTTAAGACATTTGGATATATATAGGACGCCTCCAACCCGTTTTAAGTCATTTCTTTTCACTATTTTCTTACCATAGAACCCTAGGAACACCCTCTCAAGGTTCTCTCAAGATTCAAGACCCAAACAAAGGGCAAACAACACAAATCAAGTATCGGGAATCCCGTGGCGCTAGTAAGTCTCTTGTTCTTCTTGTTGTTGCTCATTTTTGTGTTTGTTACAGCTCGTGTGGGAGGTTTTTTTAAAGGTTTTACGTTCTGTAAATACTCCCTCATGTTCTTAATATCAACCCTAGGTGATTTCAAGCCTCCTAAAGTGATTCTAGTGCCGAAAAATACTAATTGACCGCTAGTTTCGCTTTCTTGTTGTTGTGGCAGCATTGGAAGGATATTTCATGGAAATTTAAGGTCAAATTGAGTTGTTCTTTCTGTATAAAGGTAAGGAACCTCTTACTCTATATGTATTTAAGATTATCCAAGTTGTGGCTAAGCCATTGAAGCTAGAACTTGTGAAATATATATCGAAAGGCTTGGTAGTAATGCTATCGGTTGGTAGACTGTTTTGGGAGAATCAATATGATTATTATTGATGTTGTTTGGGCTGTTTGGTGATTCTTTTGAATGGTGTGAAGTCATATATATAGGAGATTTGCTGTCCGTTTTATCAAAAAATAGGTTGTGGTCGATACATAATGGTTATGATGCTTAAATGATAACGATAGTATCGTTTCTCTTATTGTAGACTAAGGAGTGTGAAAATTGCATAGCTTGAGATTTGGGAAATATATACAAGGTATGTGAGGCTATACCTTTCCTTCTTTTGCACGACTCCGATTATACATAATGTAATGAACGAGCTTCCAAAGATACTCTACTCTTAGAGGCTAGCAGTACTTACATTATTTCCCCTCTTGTGGAACGATTGATGTTAATGTTGCTTCTCTTATTCTTATGTTATCAATGTTGTTGGTACTTTCTGATTCTTATAAGGTTCATAGTGAAGAGTTAGTCCTAATAAC
>MU690398.1:4723-16082 GCA_026770625.1 Nicotiana glauca
TTTATGTACTTTAAACCGGACAGAAACAATTACTGGAGTAGAAAGCAACAAGGCTTTAGTCTCCTAAAAAGTATATAGAACATAGTTTAATACATATAATCAACACAGAAACGATAATAATTTTAAAATTCCTTAAGCTTGTGAGCGTTACTGTGTTAAACCAAAAATTTGAAAAATTGTTAGGAGAATTAAAAAATCTGTAAAATAGTAGAGAATCAGAATTATTCTGAGTCCACAAGTTTCTTGTGTGTCCTTAAGGAATTTTAACCCCCTCACACGTTGCCAAGGTAATAGATTAAATCCTCCCAGGATAAAGCGAAATAAACCTTCCTACAACAGTGGCAATACAAACTGCAGGATACCAACGAACTCAAAGAACGGAGCAAAACCAAACTTACGAATTTGAGAGAGAGTGACTGCGAATTAGGATGCAGTATATTTAGAAAGAAAGAAGTTCGGGAGTGTTTTTCGTGTGTAGAAAATGGAGTCTTGCCTCAGAAATTATAGGCAATTATCAAAAGAGGTGTCTAGAAAAGGTGCCTTTTCAGAAGAATACGCTGCCTGCCGCGGTTCTACCGCGGTCGCGGTAGAACCGCGGTCAGAGAGGCTCTCTGAATCTGCCTGTCGCGGTTCTACCGCGGCTAGAGAGGCCCTCTGAACCTTCAGCAGGGTTCTGGCGTATTTTCAGCAGTGATTTGACATTTAATTAATTATTAAATAAATTTTGTCCAAAAATAATCTTATCGATCGATCATTTGACAAATCCAAATCCAAATCCAAAGCCGAAGTTGAGCTGAGCGAGCGACGACGGCACGAGGGTTCATTCTCTTCAACTCCTTTTAAGAGACTTAAGAAGTGATTCTATATATAAGCACACAAATGTGGTTGTCCCTCACCAATGAGGGACAAAGTGCAAGACAAAAGTTTACTTCTTCAAATTTTTATTTTTCCCTCTATTTTATTTCCCTCCATTTCTAATTCACACTTTTTCGACTTTAAAGCCCAATGGCTTAAAGTCCAACATGGTAATCTCTGGTGGGATCCGTATCATGTCAACATGGGACCAAGCAAAACAATCCATATTTGCAATAAGGAATTAATGAGTTTTTCCTTGAGCTCGGGAATTAATCTTGTGCCCAGGTATACCTTTCGACCGGCAGATGCTCGATCAATATGACTTGTTTAAGCTCTTCAACCGTTGACTTTGTGGCATCAGAATCATCGGGAATTACAAATGTTCGAGGTATCATACAATTATCATCCTCGATAATTTCCTGTTATTCCAATATGGTCGAGGCCGGCGACGGTGGTTGCTATTTGACTTCCCGTCTTTCCTTTGATTCTGGTCCCTTTGTTGATGTTAGTGCCGATACTGGTATTACTTCATCAATTGCAAACATCTCTTTGGCTGATGGTTGTTCGTTGCACACCGTTTTGATTCCTTCCGATGTTGGGAATTTCAAGACTTGATGAAACGTTGAAGGTATTTCCCTTATATTGAGGTTGTTCGATCCCTTCTACGTCCTCATCGTTGAAAGAAAAGGTATCTTCTGGTAAGTAGTCTCGGGTACTCTTCTCCCTCGTGATTGTAACTTTGGTGCGTTTAAATATCGGGCCCTAATGAATATCGACCCCACCAACGATCATATGAATCACGTGTTGTGGTTCCTCCTATTTGTTTTTCCTATTTTCATCCCTGTCTCTGAAATGATTTTTAGCTCAGTCACTCAACAACTCTCGAAGATGACCTTCGTTGAATAAACGGGCTACTTCCTCCCTCAATTACCTGCAATCTTCGATTTTGTGACCATGGGTTCCATGGTATTTGCATATCTGATTAGGGTTTCTTTGAGCCGGGTCGGACTGTAGGGGTCTAGGCCATTTAGTATCTTTGATTCATCTAATGGATGATCATCCTCGACTCTGATTTTTGGCTGGAGTCGATTATGTACATCGGCCCAGGTCACAACTGGATATTCGATCAAATTCTGTTTAAGTTGTCGTGATGCTATGGAACTTTGCTCGTTCAATCCTTGAGTGAAGGCTTGGATAGCTTAATCATCGGTGACCGGGGGTGGTCCATGCATTCCATCTGGAACCGAGATATGAATTCCCTTAGCATTTTGTTATCCTTTTGCCTCACTTTAAATAGGTCCGATTTCATAGTCGCGACCTTTATTTGCTCCGGTGTGTGGCTTTACGAACGAATCAGCAAGCATGGGAAGGACAAATTGTGGTACCATATCATTTTCCCCTTCGACAAAACAAATTCAATTTCATCATCTTCTAAGTCATTCCATTTTATCGCGCACGTGTAAGAAGTGACATACTCATTAGGATTAGTGGTTCCATTGTACTTGAAAATTTCTGGCATGCAAAATTTCTTCGGAATGGGCTTCGGAGCCGCACTTGGTGGGAAAGGCTTATGTTCGAACTTTTTTGAATCCAAACCCTTTAAAATCGGGGGTGCCCCCGGTATTTGATCAACCTGTGAGTTGTATGTTCATACCTTTTTATCATTAGCCTCAATTTTTTTTTCTCTTGATTTGAACCGTTTAGTGAGCTCCTCGAGCATTTTCATGATTGCGGGGTCAGTTCTTGATCCCTTATCGTTCGATTTGTCCGGTATAGGCTCGACCATGTGAATCACTTCATGTGATGCATCGAGTTCGATTCTGCTTGGCGCTCGATTCTGATTTTGGAGTTGCGCTATCGCAACTTGCTGAGTCTGCAACATTTCAAATATCATTTGAAGGCTAATCCCACCTTCTTCATCATTTTGTGTGTTCTGATCGGATGCCCGGGCATCGAGGACACTATTTTTAGGGTCGGCGCCTAAATTTTCATGAATCGCAACACAATAATTGACATCAACTGGATCTACGACCTGTGGTCCATCGGGATTGACTGGAGGTACTTCGTTTTCCTGGGTGTTGGGTTTTTATGTATTTAATTAATATATTAAATACTTTAAAGAGGGTGAATGGGAAATGGAAGGAAATAAAATTATTGAGTGAAATTTTAAGTTTCCCCCCATTGGTAAATGGACATTGTGCCATATTGGAAGAGGAAGAGGTTAGTCTTAAGAGTGGATTGGATGAGAAAACACAATCCAATACTGTTTGACTTTATTGCATATAGACTACAAGTGAGTGTGAAAGGAAAAATGGTAGATTTGAAGGGATACTCTGAGGAAGGCAAACTGCAGAGTATGACAGCCACTGAGGTGAAACAATTGTTGAAGAAAGGATAGGTGCTATGGGCACATTTGTTAACTATTAATGTACAAACCACAGAGTTACCAAGTAGCATACCTGACAAGATTCAGGACATTATAGCTGAGTTCCCAGGAGTATTTGCTGAACCAAAATGTCTGCCACCAAGAAGAACTTATGATCATCAGATTCCACTCAAACCTGAAGCAGTACCTATCAGTATCAGACCATACAGGTACAATTATTTTCAGAAAAAATGAGATAGAAAAGCAAGTTAGTGAAATGCTTAATAATGGCACTATACAACCTAGCCACTCCCCATTCTCTTCCCCTATATTGTTAGTTAAGAAAAAAGATGAAAGTTGGAGATTTTGCATTGATTATAGGGAATTAAACAAAATGAAAATTAAGGATAAGTTTCCAATTCCCTTGGTAGATGATCTTATGGATGAGCTTAATGGTTCTTGCATTTATTCAAAAATTGACTTGAGGGTTGGTTATCACCAAATAAGAATGAAGGAAGGGGACATATACAAAACTGTCTTTAGAACACATCTAGGGCACTATGAATTTAGGGTCATGCCCTTTGGCTTGAGTAATGCCCCAACCACTTTCCAAAGCCTTATGAATCAGGTGTTCAAACCTTTTTTGAGGAAGTTTGTATTGGTGTTTTTTTTTATGATATAGTAGTCTACAGTTCTTCAATGTAGACTCATGTACTACATCTCAAAAAAAAGTACCAAAGATTCTACAGAAATAACAGCTTTATGCAAAGATGTCTAAATGTGCTTTTGGACAGGATAAGGTGGAATACTTGGGACACATTATCTCGGGTGAATGGGTTTCTACTGTCCCTGCTAAAATTGAAGCAATGGTTAATTGGCATGTACCTAAATCTGTGAAGGCCTTAAGGGGATTCCTAGGATTGACTGGCTACTATAGGAGATTTGTTAAATCTTATGAAATCATGAGCAGACCATTAACTAACTTGCTTAAGAAGAATGCCTTTAAGTGGAATGAAGAAGCAGAACCAGCCTTTCAGCAATTAAAGACAGCTATGTCGACAGTACCAGTGCTTGGTTTGGCTGATTTCACCAAGCCTTTTGTGGTAAAAACTGATGCGTGTGCTACTGGAATGGGTGCTGTATTGATGCAGGGAGGCAGACCTATAGCCTTTTTCAGCAAAGCATTACCACTCAAGCACAGAGGATTGTCTACTTATGAAAAGGAGTATATGGCAGTTCTTTCAACTGTAGATAGGTGGAGGCATTACGTACAAGGGGGCACTTTGTTGTTAAGAATGATCATCAAAGCTTGAAATACCTATTGTAGCAGAAGATAACTACAACTTTACAACAAAAAGGGCTAACCAAGCTCATGGGCCTTGACTATGAGGTTCAATACAAAAAGGGCAGTAAGAACAGGGTGGCAGATGCTCCCTCAAGGAGACAAGAAGATAAATCTACTCTATTAGCCATATCCAGTCCACAGGCTACTTGGCTGCAGGATATTGTTGATAGTTATGAAGGGGATCCTATAGCATTACAACTACTGAGGAAGTTAACCATCAATCCTAACAGTAAGGAGGACTACATTTTACACCAAGGAGTCACCGGGTACAAACTGAAGGTCTATGTGGGAAAGGGTACTGATCTAAGAGACAAGATTCTACAAACTATGCATCATTCTGCTATTGGTGAACACTCAGGGCAACATGGTACTTACAAGAGATTGCAACTTCTGTTTCATTGGTCAAATATGAAAAAATATGTGTGTAAATGGGTAGAGGAGTGTGATGTTTGTCAAAGGGTTAAATCTGAAAATGTTCATTCACCAGGCTTGCTCCAATCACTGCCAATTCCAAACCAGGTATGACAAGATATATCCATGGATTTTGTGGAAGGATTACCCAATTCTGGGGGTAACAATGCAGTGCTAGTGGTGATTGATAGGTTCACCAAGTATGGTCATTTCTTCGCCATTAAACACCCATTTTCAGCTCTTGAGGTTGCAGATCTATTTCTCAAGGAGGTCTATCAATTACATGAGTTAACTAAAACAATAGTGTCTCATATGGATCCTATATTCACTTGCCATTTATGGCAGCATCTTTTTAAGACTATGGGCACTAAGCTGAACATGAGCACAACCTATCATCCATAGTCAGATGGGCAGACTGAGAGTCTAAACAGGTGCATGGAAACTTATCTACGCGCTGTGGTATATGATAATCCTAAGCTATAGACCAAGTGACTTCATTTGGCGAAATGGTGGTACAACACAATTACCACAGTGCACTGAAAATCACCCCTTTTCAAGCACTGTATGGTTACCCACCACCACAATTACCTACGGGATCCTTGCCTAACACAGGACAATCACCAGCAGGAGTGAGCGTAGCTCATCGTGAACACATGTTACAAATACTGAAGGACAACTTGACCTAAGCACAAGCTCGCATAAAGTTCTAGGCAGATAGACTAAGGTCAGAAAGAATACTAGCAGTGGGGGACCAGGTTTACCAAAAGCTACAACCCTATCGACAATCCTCTATAGATGTGCGCAGAAATGTAAAATTGTGTGCCAAATACTATGGTCCATATACTATTGAACATAAAATAGGATTTGTAGCTTACCGATTACAGCTTCGACCTGGGTCGCAAATACACCCAGTGTTTTATGTCTCGCAGCTGAAGCGTCGCATAAGTCCCACCATTGTTCTAGCACAACAACCTCCCCTCTGCGATGTAGAAGGAAAAGTCTTGATTCAACCAGTCGCCATTCTTCAGAGGAAAATGGTAGGGGCAACAATGGAGTTGGGATGAAAGTATTGGTTTAGTGGGCTAATTTGAGTGAAAATGAAGCATCTTGGGAGGATTGGAGCTATATCAAGCATCGATTTTCAGAGTTTGTGGCTCAACTACGACCTTGAGGACAAGGTCTTTCTCGAAAGGGAAAGGAGATATAATGTTCGGAGATTCCCAAGTCACTAATTAGGAAATAACCCTTCTTATCTTAAGGATTTGGGCTTGGTGGAGAATGGGCCTCAACTGTTGGGCTTCGGCTGGTTAATAAGGAAGTCCAACTGGTCCATCTGATCAATTAATTGGACCAATGAGAATTAAGGCCCAATGCCACTCAATAATAAATACCAACAGAAAGAGCCGAGGACCTTAGCTTATACGGTACAATTTCAGTTACAATTCTTAACTACCTTCTCTTCTCTCTACTTTCTCTCTCTAAATCCTACCCAACTTTCCTTCTTCTTCGTCTCTCTTTCAGGTACAATTGTTCAGTAGCTATGGTGGATCTATTGTACTTAGTTTGGTAAATTCATTGTAATATCATTTCCTTTGACAGTGATCAATAAAGCTTTGGTTCCGCACTCTCATTTCTTCATTTTTGGTCGTTTCTTGAGATAAAATTACTAGTCTATTACATCAAGTCATTAAAGTCATTGAAGGTTGCTTGCCATCATAACAGTCCCTCTTGTCCAAGGAATTACATATATATGATAAAATAATATATGAACTGAATCTTTTGATCTTAGGGAGTTACTTTTGATGTCTTAATGCAATGGATAATATGAAGTTCATAACAAAGATGAGTTTTTTGGGTTCTATATTCGGTCAAATCTATTGCATAAATATTGTTTCCTTGTCTATCCTCGTAAATAACAAAAAGAAAAAAGGGTCCTTAGTGTAAAATTTTATTTTCCTTTATGTGTATTTATAAGAAAATAAAGAAATTAAGATGCAACAATAATAAGTTACATTTCGTTTCAAAAAGATTAAAAGTATAATATTAAAAGATAAAGTAAAGTTTGTAAATAAGAAAGGCGACTATAGAGGCGCAAATACCCTTCCATAAAAAACAATAAAAGAAAGGCAAAATATCTTAAATTATCCCCAGACTTGGCTCAGATTATTAGTATCCTCCCCGAACTATGTCCGGTCTTAATTATCTCCTTCAACTTAGTATTTTGAGAGTCATTACCCCCTAAATATTGATGTGGCAAAAAGTGTGGGCGCACTCACCTGCCACGTGGATTTTTCTGTCTATGTTGCATTTTTTTTTAAATAATTTTTTTTTTACCTTTTTAAGAATATTACTTTTTAGATAAAAAAATTTCAAATACAATTTATAATAAAACTTGGATAGAACTACGTTATTTAGCTAAATATTTTTATTTGGCCAAAACTAATTAAATTTAATTAATCTTTTCTTGCATTTGACCTAAAAATAAAAATTTATACAATTGAAATAGACAGTTGAAATAAATAGTCATTGCACCAAAAGAAGAAATAAAAAGAGTCTACAATTGCAAGAAATTACAAGTGCAATTGTACACTATTTTTATTTCTTCTTTTGATGCAATGACTATTTATTTCAACTATGTATTTTTTATAACTTTTAAGATGCCTTGACTATTTATTTCAATTGTATAAATCTTTATTTTTAGCTCAAATTCAAAAAAAGATTAACTAAAACTTTATTATTTTGGCCAAATAAAAATTTTTAGCCTAAATAATGTAGTTCTATCCAAATTTTATTATAAATTGTACTTAAAAAAATTATCTAAAAAAGTAATATTCTTAAAAAGGTAAAAAAATATTTATTTTTCAAAACAATGCCACATAGACAGAAAAATTCACGTGGCATGTGAGTGCACCACACTTTTTGCCATATCAGCGTCTATGAGGGTAATGTCTCTCAAAAGGTCAAGTTGAGGGGGGTAATTAAGATCGTGCGTAGTTCGGGGAGGATACTAATAATCTGAGCCAAGTTTAGGGGTAATTTAATGTAAAAGCTTCGAATTGAAATATAAATCTTTTTTGCCCGTATTTATTTTCTTCCTTTCCGAATCTATATATTATTAAAAGGAGAGGAAAAAGTCCTCTCCTTAAGCCAAGTGTCAGCGTAAAAAAATGCCACATGGCATAATTGGTTACTAATTAGTTATTTAGTTTATAATTAGTTATTGGTTACTTATTTTTGAATTTAAATACATATAAAAAATAAAAATAATAAAATACAATAAAAAACTACCATATATATTAATTGGTTACTATATTTGGATTAATAAATATAGATATCTTATAATTAAATATAATAAAAAATGAAAAACAAATATATAAAAAATAACAACCATTCAAATTGGGTGGGAGTAGTTTCAAGTTTGAGTTTTTAAATTATTTTAAAATAAAAAATAAAATTAAAAAATAATGAATTACCAATTAACTATATATTATTAAAAGGAGAGGAAAAAGTCCTCTTCTTAAGCCAAGTGTCAGCGTAAAAAAATATCACATGGCATAATTAGTTACTAATTAGTTATTGGTTACTTATTTTTAAATTTAAATACATATAAAAAATAAAAATAATAAAATACAATAAAAAACTACCATATATATTAATTGGTTACTTTATTTGGATTAATAAATATAGATATCTTATAATTAAATATAATAAAAAATGAAAAACAAATATATAAAAAATAACAACCATTCAAATTGGGTGGGAGTAGTTTCAAGTTTGAGTTTTTAAATTATTTTAAAATAAAAAATAAAATTAAAAAATAATGAATTACCAATTAACTATATATTATTAAAAGGAGAGGAAAAAGTCCTCTTCTTAAGCCAAGTGTCAGCGTAAAAAAATATCACATGGCATAATTAGTTACTAATTAGTTATTGGTTACTTATTTTTAAATTTAAATACATATAAAAAATAAAAATAATAAAATACAATAAAAAACTACCATATATATTAATTGGTTACTTTATTTGGATTAATAAATATAGATATCTTATAATTAAATATAATAAAAAATAAAAAATAAATATATAAAAAATAACAACCATTCAAATTGGGTGGGAATAGCTTCAAGTTTGAGTTTTTAAATTATTTTAAAATAAAAAATAAAATTAAAAAATAACGAATTACCAATTAAACTTTTGGAGTAGTTTCAAATTGGAGTTTTAAAATTATTTTAAAATAAAAAAATGAAAAATCTATTTATATATAATATACATATAAAAACAAAAATAATAAAATAAAATAAAATAAAAAGCTACCATACACACACACACACACACACACACACACACACATATATATATATATTGGTTAGTTTATTTGGATTTAATAAATATAGATATCTTATAATTAAATATAATAAAAAAACAAAAAATAAATATATAAAAAATAACTACCCATTCAAATTGGGTGGGAGTAGTTTCAAGTTTGAATTTTTAAATTATTTTAAAATAAAATGCAAAAAAAAAACGAAAAAAGAGAAGAAAAATTGCCCATTCAAATCAAAAAGTAGTTTCAAGTTGGAGTTTTAAAATAACTTTAAAATAAAAAAAATAAAAAAAATAATGAATTACCAATTCAAATTGGGGAGTAGTTTTATATTGGAGTTTTAAAATTATTTTAAATGAAAAAAATGAAAAATCTATTTATATATCTATATCTATATCAATCAATATCATTATAAAAGCATGAATAAAATGTTGGATTACAAAAATAACCTTTTAATATTAAGCATAATAACTCACAATAAAAGGACATAATAGGAATTCTAGAAATTTGTCTTGTAATCCTATTAGTTTTAGGACATAATACTACACATTAGGAATCCTACATAATTACCTTTAAGAATCCTATTAGTATAATTATCTTCGGGTATAGATATATAGTACTATATGTTAGCATGTAAACTTAATACCTTTAGTAACATATTAAATTTTCAATTAGTATAGGTAGCGTCGTATTTTGTTACGCTTCATCACTTTTTTTTCTTTACCAAAATCGTTATTACATTAACGGGCATAAATCTGTTGAGCCCAGTATATTGTCTGAACGGCAACAACAATCTAAACGGCAAGAATTTGACCCAATTATGATGGTGTTCCAAAAACGAATCCAACCTCTATATATACATAAGTACGAATATTTTTCGCCAGAATAATAAACGACGAAAGTATTTCTAAAATATTGACCGACTATTATACCTTTAAAAAGTTTGAATTCATTCGAAGCGATAACCCATATGGGTAGAATTGTAATTTTCACTTTACCAAATATTCGATCTTTGAATTCTACTAAGTACCTGCCTACTTGAATTTTGGTCAATTGCACTATGAATATGAAATCGTTTAAGTAGGCAACTGTTTCCAACTCATACACTTCACTTTTTTCGATTATTAAAGTTTATATAAGCTATTAACTTTTATTTTATTTTGTATAATATAATATCAAGACACACAATTGTTTCTCCATTTGTTTTGAATTATTGGTAGGTAATTGTGCGTAATTTTTTGTATAATTTTTTTTTTCTGTTCTACGCAATTGGGTTAAAATTTTAGCATATTAATGTATAATATTTGTATACTATTATAAAAGTACGAATGTTAAGACGCTGAATGCTGATAAAAAAAATCCTTAAAATTTAATTGACATCATACCCTTCAAAAGTTAAATTACCTCTTCACAAAATAATTTCATGTTGAATAAAATTATAATATTTAAAACTTTCCAAATACGAGTATAATTACGTGAACTTTTAATCTTAATTGAATTCCAGCAATTTAGCTATTTGGGATGTTGCGTTCTACCTATAATTGGGAATTCTGAAACCATACCAACTCTACAATGACGAAAGCAATTTCAACCAACTCTTACCTCTATTTTGTAACGATTTTATTATGAGACCACCCACTTTAGATTTGGTATATCTCTTCAGACACCTTAAATAACCATTACAAATACATCAAAGCATAACAATAGTTCTAAATTTATAAGGGGAAAAAATTGATAATATGAGGATGAAGCACTTATGGCTAAGTGTCAAACGATCGAAATAATTGCCCGAAGTTCTAGAGATATATTGGATATTGATGAACCGCCTGGTGAAAAATTATTGGGTTGGGAGGTGATTTCTGTCAAGTACTACCAGTAGTTCCAAAATCGACAAAAGCGAGATTGTAAAAGCTAGCTTGCCAAAGTTATACTTCTAGCTTCAAATGAAAAAGATTCAATTGACAAGAAATATAAAATAATAACAAATCCAGTATTCAATGTCTTCTTGCTTCGTGTCGGAAACGAAGAAGAACATCCAATAAAAGATGATTTGGTTC